>JAKCPI010030700.1:0-64085 GCA_023213315.1 Euborellia annulipes
CGTTCGGTGTGCGTCGGCATCGAGCAAAACGTTTTGCTCGTGGACAAAACATTTTGTTCGTTCGGTGTGCGTTCAGCCTATGGGCAACTGAATATATTTTGACACAACTAAATATATCTCGACAAAGAAAATCTGGTTTGACAGAACAGTAGACAACTTTTGATTACCAAAGGTAAGAGAAAGTTGTGTGCTGTGCGTTATTTAACACCAGATTTTTTTTTTTTTTTGGAGGGGCGACATTTTTGTACTTCCGGGGGGGGGGGGGATCAATAAAGTTACGCCCATGTGTATATATTACACATATATGGATGAGAAAGTAAAAAAATAATAGATAGAGACTGATATTCAAAATTTCCCAGTTAATCAATTACCTAGAATAAATAAATGTAGGAGCAATATGTTTCAACTATTAAATATGATGCCAATGTATTGACTAGTATTCATGTTCGTAGGACGTGTTGAGATAAATGAAATACTAGTATAATCAAAGATCATATATTTTTCCCTAATTTAATTATAGTATTCTCCTTAAAGTTGTGATTTTCAAAACTCACTTGATCTTGTCGATAGTATTCTTGTTGAGGAGGATAGGGTCCAGGAGGAGGCGGAGGCCCCTGTCCTGGGGGTCCTTGGGTCGCTGTTGGTGGTTGGTTTTGTACATATGCTCCTGGTTGAGGTGGAACTGGTGGAGGAGGGCCTGGTGCTCCCGCGTTGCCACCACCACCACTTGCAGTTCGTGGTGGATATCCGGTGGTCTGCGATCCGCCGGGGCCCATATATCTGTTGTAAGGGTCTTGGGATGCTCCTGGAGGTTGACCTGCACCAGCTGCTCCGGCTTGTCCGTATGTCCTATAAATTAATAAATTAATTATAATAATCAAATTAAAAAAGTTAAATTATTATTAAATCAGTAATTAAAAGGAAACAATATTTATTTGCAATTATTTTTTTAATTAATGTTGCGTCATAATTAGATCTTGAAAAATAATATTTATATTATTGTAATATTTATTTACTAATTTTAATGAAAATTTTAATAAAATAAATCAAATTAATAATTTTTTTTTTTTTTTTTTTTTTTAATAAGAATTGGCTCCTGTTAAAAATATATATATACATTTTTTTAAATTTATTAAAAATTATTCGATCACCATAAAGTTTAAGTATTTTTTAAAATAACGATTTTATAAATAATGATCAAAAAGTAATTTTTTAAAAACCAGTAATTGAATATTTATTAATTCAAAATGATCTCTTAATAACTTTTAATATATTTTACAACACCAACAATATAATACTTCACTGGTTGTCTTTTCTAAAAGAGGTTATATATATATATATATATATATATATATATAACCTCTTTTAGAAAAGACAATGTGCAAAGATAAGTTTTCTCGGGTTAAGTCGCGTGGGGTGCTGAGGTTTACTCGACGTTTCGGCTCTTCTTTTGGAGCCATTTTCAAGAGAAGGAAGTTAGGTAACCAAGAGCTAACACCCCACTTGGGGAGTAGGCAGATTGAGGCCCCCGTAGTCAATCTAAACCGAACACAATTACACACACCCAACCTTCCTCCAGCTCTCAGAGACCAATCCACGCCTCTGAGTCATCCACCAAATTGACCTGGGGACCAGGAAGACTGCGACCCCGTAAACAACCCCCCTCCACCATTACCTCCTAACTTCCTTCTCTTGAAAATGGCTCCAAAAGGTGAGCCGAAACGTCGAGTAAACCTCAGCACCCCACGCGACTTAACCCGAGAAAACTTATCTTTGCACACATTCGGTCGCGGAAACCTTCCAGAATATATATATATATATAGTATTTTGATAAACCATAAGGAAAAACAAATAGATTTTTAGGGTGGCTTTATGAAACAAAATCTAACAGAAATGAAAGACCCTTGGCTCAAGGGCTCGAGCATTAGTTTTTGGTACTGTACAGTGAGGGTCAATATTAAGGATATGCGTTTTCTACTTGTGATTATTTCATTGTTTTTAAAAAAAATATTTATTTTTTTTAATGGAAACTTTCATGCTCCAAACCTAGAAAATTTCCAAGCAAGAATTTAATTTTCTTTTATAAATACAATGAAATAATCACAAGTAGAAAAGGCATGGGTGAGCTTAAAGCACCAAATCGAACGCACCCATTATTTTTTGACGATTTTCTAGTCCTCCACCATCTCCCTGTCACAGTTGTTTTTTTTTTTTTTTTTTTTAAACATTCACACTTTTTTCTCATTCACACTCACACTCACACACACATTCACACAGTCTTTTCGGCAACTCAGGCCATTTAAGACTTTAGACGATAACCGTTGTAATTAATATATATAATGTAGGTTCAGGCATTTCTATTTAAGCCATCTGGTATCCAAATGGCTTAAATAAAATCATCGGACTGCCTGGGTCCGAACCCGCGACGTTTGGTATATGAGGTAGGCACTCTACCTACTACGCCAAACTCGGGGGCCCTGTCACAGTTAGTCACAAACAAACAAAACCCCCTACAAATATTATGTCACAACAAAAAACTACCCCTCTGTGGTAGAGCTCTATCTTTTTGTATTAGGTAGGGATCAGGGGGGGGGGGTCGCTCCCAGTCACAAGGAAAAAAAAATTACTATAATTGAATTGACTACAAATCAATTATAATAAATAGAACCGAGGACAACAACAGCACCGATTGGCAACAGATGTCAAAAAATCTGGTTTGACTAGTCGCACAGCACACAACTTTCTCACAGAAAAATTTGGTGCGACCAGCCACACAGATTTTTTATTTTATTTAGTGAAATGGGTGTTAATTAAACACATTTGAAGATAGATACGGGCAAGCTCAGGGGCCCATTTTGTGGGTACGTGGATGGCGACCACGAGAGCTCTAGCTGGGACTGGCGGCAGCACTTGTTCTTTGCATGTCACTCTTCCCTTCTATATTTTCAACAGGCGTCAGACCGTGCGACGGGCCGGCCTGTTCTATTCCTTTCCTGTCGCAAAAACCCCTCCGCCGACCCCGCACCCCGGGATTAGGGCGAAGAAAGAAGAAGGTGGGGGCCTGATAATTATTAAGGATATCCCTTCCCTCTAATGTCGACATTTCGGGGTCCCAATGACACCTTCAGGTCAATGTATAACATGAACAGAATACATGACAAAATCATAAAGGCAAAGAAAACATTCTTCCTCCCGAGTGAGAGAAGTGAAGGAGGGAGGAGAAAAATTAATGGATTGACTGAAGAAGTCATTTTGACCCTGAAAGATCGATATTAGCAGAATAAATAAAGACCTGAACATATCTTCGAATGATTATTTATTAACACCCATCTAACCAATTATTCACTAGCCTGCCCCTCACGTTAATTTATTATATAAAATATTATATTTAAAAAGAAAAGATACTTCGTGTTTTAATAATTTATACCTTTCCTGTTCCGAAGGTCCATAGCCAGGATACATCCCTCCGCGAGGTCCGGGGTAACCACCAGGTCCAGAATTCCCTGTAGGTGGTGGGTATTGTTGACTGAATTCGTGTGGGGGTCGTCCATATTGGTCTTGGTATTGGTACTGTTGTTGGCCAGGATATCCGGGCTGAGGCATACCTGTGAAAAAAAGAGAAAACAAACATTACTTATCAATAGAAATAGAGAAACACAAGACTGAGAGGTCTACTACCTGAAGGCCTTGGAGGAGCTCCTCCAGAGGGGCCTGAAGGGCCATAGCCAGGCCCGAAGTTAGGTCTAGAGGCGTCATCGAACGGATTCGCGACGGAGACGTTGTCGGCCGGGCCTGGACCACCTGGAGGATCATCATCCTCGTTAGCAAATATAATAATTATAGGAACCGAGTAAACGTACCTGGATGTGGAGATGGGGCGTTACTCTGGCTGGCGGGGCGTTGCAGAGGCGGCGATCCGTACTCTCCTGCAGAGCCTCCAGGATAACCGCCGTAGTTGCCATAACCATCCATTGAAGCCCCACTTGATCCAGGAGCTGGGAATGAGTCTTGTGAATTCGATGAACCTGAAGACAGAATAACAAATCAAGATAAGTCAAATGAAATAAGAAAAATAACATTCTAATTGTATTATTATTAAGTTTTTAAATAAGATTTATCGAAATTTTGAAAAAAGTGATCTGCTCATTTGACGTACACAGTTCGAAATAAATGCTAGGTTGATGAAACATTCTTTAAAAACAAATTTAAAGAAAAAAAAACGTAGTTTTTCTAAAATTGTGATGATCACAATTGAAACTGAAATGTCAAATCTTGTTGATAGTTTATAACTTAAAAAACAAAAAAAAAAAAAAAAAAAAAAGAAAAAGAAAAACAAAAGAAAAGAAAAAAATGATGAGTTTTATATATTTTCCATATATATATATAGATTTTTAATATTGGTTAATTAAAAAAAAAAAATAAAAAAGTGAAATGCAGGAATAAATTTTTTTTTATATAAAGCTTATATTTTATCATAAATTCAACTTTGGTGAATTTTTGAGTAAATGATTTCAAAAAAACAAGATTATTTTTTTATTGGCCCAAAGTCAAGAAAACAATCAAACGAGAATTGGGACTTTTATAAAGATAATAAATAATAAAAAAAGTTTTTTTTTTAAGTCTAAATTATAGAATCTAAGTGGGTATTTGTCAATTAAAAATAATCAGGACTCCGAAAACTAAAAAATACGCCGATTCTGATATATTGTTATATAAATTTTTGTTACATTGCCTTTTCATATTAAAAAAATATTTAAATATTTTAAAAAGATTATTTTTTGTTAAAGAGATTTAAATTTAGAACCAACTTCACCCTAGAAAACCCCTTGCCCAAAAATTATGGTTTGATATTTTGTTAATTTATAATGTATTATATATACAGTATACTAGCAGCCCCGCCTTCCTTCGGCGCTCCTAGCTCTCGCCCCCCCCTCAGACCGGCTGCAGTGGACCCTCGCCTTTTCTTACCTTTGGTAAGAAAATTGTTATTACTATTCTAATCCAGTGACTGCTTGAGGATTTGTTTACATTCATAGAATACATAAATGCAAAGAATACATAAATATTTCTCTGTACATTCATTCCTATGGGACAAATCGTAACTAGGAATTAATACCCACCACCTCCCATTTATAAAATACAAACAAAAATTTTTATTTATAAAAAATTTATTATATAATACAAAGGCAAAAAAAAGAAATATATCGAGTTAGAATAATAATTGTTTCTATCATTCAAAAACCTGTTAAATCTCGCATATATTAAAAATGTTCATTTTTAATATAAATATGTTTCACCTAAAATCTACACCACTTTCCCTTCCAACTTGATAAAAATATTCTTTTATTTATTCCAAAGGGAAGTTGGTCAAAGAGCGTGACAGATGGGCGGACACTCCTCAATTTTATATATGGACCCTGTTATGCAATGGTGTGTCAAAGACCAAACATCGAGTTTTGAAAAAATCATCAATAAAGTTTTTTTACTTTCTCTTACCTATGTATTTATGTAATTTATATATAGAGAGAAACTATTAGTTCATGTCAAAAATTCGATGTCGAGATTTGCTCTGATGGATCTTCACGTTTTGGGGTCCCCTGAATCCAAAAAAGTGGTTTTCGCGACATGGTCTGTCTGTGGGTGGGTGGGTGGGTGGGTGGGTGTGTGGGTGTGGGGGGGGGGGGGGTGGGTGTGTGTGTGTTCAATTTTTCTCATGAAGGAATTGAGCTACGAGGTTGAAATTCTATATTTAACTTAAACACCCCCGGGACCGGAAAAATAAGCTTTTAATCAAAATCGGCCAAAAATTACTAGTACTTTGGGGACTGATGTACTTTTTCAGTTTTTTTCGATTTTCTCAAAATTCGCTCCAACGATTTTTTTAAATTCAAAAATCAATTATTTTTTAGATGCTCTTTAAAATGTATATTCTCATTTTGCGATTGAAATCTTCTGAAGACCACTTTACTTTTGTATTTCATAGGGAAGATAGGAGAAATGGTTGCCATGGTAACAAAATATAAATATTTTCCCATACTTATAAATTTTACATCTGAATTCAAATGTTCCGTACTGTCGGGAACTAAATATATGTCGACACAAAAAATCTGGTGTGACAAGGCACAGTACTCAACTTTCGATTACCGAAGGTAAGGAGAAAGTTGTGTGCTGTCAGTCACACCAGATTTTGTTTACATTGGATTATATATAATTTTTCTTGTCATTTGTGCAAGTAACATTAAATATAAATTTTTTAGGACATATTTCATAAAAAAGACTATTAATTAAAGCATTTGCAACAATATTCCGTGCTTAACTCAATTTTGAATTTTTGGTCTTTGACACACCATTGCATAACAGGGTCCATATATAGATTTTTGGTAAAATTTTAACAAATTTATGAAAAGAACTTGGTTATTTGAACTTTTAAATAACAAAAATAAATAAAATAACAATAATAATAATTATAGAGAACCTGGAGATGGCACCGAAGTGGCTTTGGCGCCTTTCTTCTTACTGCTGGCTTCGACTTGATTTATAATCGGCTGTGGATCGATGCCTCCTCGATCAAACTGGCATTCATAGGCGAGTAAATTCTTGGTGTAGTGTTTCCTTAGAGTGTAGGCTGCCGAAGAACTAGCTCCAATCCCAAGCAAACCGGCAATGTCCTTCCAAGTCTTGTTCTTGGTTACCTAAATGTATCGCGGCCAAAAAAAGAAAAGAGCCGACCGGCGGCTCAACATGCGTTAGCATCAATCCACTCTCAAAAGGCCTCGCAAGCCGCTTCGCATCGCCTTGACAGGCCTAACTAGGCATCACCTCGAGCTTACAACACGTTGCCAATCAAATTTTACATAAAGCAAACAAACCCTATTTTTTTAGGGCACGTGCCTCAATGATTAAAATTCATCATCCGAAAAAAAATTACAACATCCAAGCCAGAAATAATTTCTTTTTATTTTATAGCAAAATCCTCTACTTGCAAAGAGATATTAAAGCTTCTAAATCCATTAGCCGATCAAAAAGCTTACCCTACATCAATCATATAATTCCTCAAAATAAATAAATTATAAAATAAAGTAGGTAGAAAAAATTCATGAATATTGAAAGAAAGAGCAAGAGATTTTTTTTTTTTTCAAATTTCCTCTATACAAAACTTTTACATATGATAAAATTTAATAGGAATCAATTTTATTTCATATATTTTATTAAATTTATTTAGGAAAAAAGAAGGCTATTTTAAATTTCAATATTTACAACTATGTATATATTAAAAAAAATTATTTTTATATTGAAAAATTTGTGGAATTTAAATATTTTTATTTTATAGCATAGATTTTTTTTTTATTTCATTAAGGTTCTTTTAGGCAAAGAAGGCCATTTAGACCCCATTTCTATTTATTTCAATTGGATTGGTAGAGAATAGATAGAATATTATTAATTATTATTATTTACTTTATAAATAATAAAATCAAACAGACATTATTATAATTAAAGTAATGAATTAAGTTTGTTGAAAATTTTTAGAAGGAAAACATTAACCACATATAAATAAATATGGAAATTGAAATTAGTATGTCGTTTTATTATATATATATATATAAAGATATAATATAAAAAAAAAAAAGTCTTTAAAAAAATAATAATTTTTCACTGGCTGCATTATTTGGTGCGATTTCCTACACTGAACCAGCCCAAAATCGGAATATTTTCGTTCTGAAATTTAAAGTGTTTGTAAGTATTCAGGAAGGGTGTAAGCAGGCCACTGTAGTCCAATGGAAAAAAACAATATATATAAAAAAATTTTTAGCTCCTCAAACCGCCTGGTTTCGACCACACTGCCGCAGGACTTCCTCAGTGGGATTACATTACATGCACTACATTATGTTTAAAGAAGTTATTATTTATTTACATTAAATCTTTACCTTAAGGTTGTGAGTGCATCCACAAATCACTAGATCTCCCTAAATTTGTGGATGCATTCACAACCTTTAGGTAAGATTTAATGTAAATAAAAAATAACATATTTTAAACATAATGTAATGCATTCACAAATTATTCTAGATTTCTTCCCACTGAGGAAGACCTGCAGCAGAGTCGTCGGTACCAGGCGGTTTGGAGAGCTAAAAATTTAAATAAAGTATATATTTTTTATATAATTTATTTTTTCCATTGGCCTGCTTACATATACCCTTCCTCAAAATGTTTATTCAAAACTTTCTCATATGATAAAATTCTTCAATTCATACATCAATATACATTTTGTTACACAGTATGTTCATGAAGAACAAATAAAAGAGGTTGTCATTTCATCTCTTTTCAATCAACTTGGGCATATTAAAGAGAAAATATTCATAAATGTTTCGGGCCCACAATGAAATGCGAGTATTTCAAATCATATTTAATTAGAGTATATATATATATATAACACCCATAATTCTCATTGATAGGGGAGGTGACCTGTCCGTCAAAAAAAATAAATGGGGAATGACTTCCCCGAAACTTTCTCGTATATTATTTTGGAATTACGTCTGGCTATGTATGTGAACACGATTGCTTAAAAACGCAAGCAGCCAGATCGATGAAATTCGATATATACTCCTTACACTAAAATTGTAGATTTCTATCAACTTTTGGAGTAAATACGTCACCTAGAAGTAGTACTTTACCAAATAAGTTTTTTCAGAAATTTTGAAATTTTCAATTTTCATTCTCAAAATTATACAGGTGTCATTAAAAAACACCTGTATTATTTTGTTTTGATTTTTTATCAAAATTAACGCAAAATTTCCTTTTCTTCTTTGATTAATTCAAAAACTATTCAGTTTTCAAAAAAATGTCAAAGAATAAAAACTTTTTAAAATAGAGTAATTTATCATAATATAACAAAAAATTGTAAATTTCAAAATTTCTGAAATAACTTATTAGGTAAAGTACTACTTCCAGGTGGCGTATTTACTCCAAAAGTTGATAGAAATCTACAATTTTAGTGTAACGAGTATATACCGAATTTCATCGATCTGGCTGCTTGCGTGGTTTTTAAGCAATCGTGTTCACAAACACACACACACATTCTGCCAAAAATGTTTTTTTTTTTTTTTTTTTTTTTTTTTTTTAATTCAGGGAGGTCTAAAACGTGGAGAAACATCAAAATCTCGAAGTCAAATTTTTTGACGATTACAATTGATATCCAATTGATATTCCATACGATAAAGTAAAAAAAGCAAAAAATAATGCCAAATAGAGTAAAAGGCATTAGAGTTCGTCAACATTTGTTTTTTCATAATAGGTGTTTGGTTATTTTAATCCATAGAAGTATTTGGAATTTAAGAGAACTATTCATTCCCCTCCAAAAATATATTGTCGTATATCGTGGATGATTTTATTATTTAATATAAATCAATAATTCTGTATCCATTATCTAGAGCAGTGCTTCTTAAACTTTTTGAAGTCGTTTGAATCCAAATCAATATCTCACGGCCCCCTATTTTTATTTAAATTCAGATTGGTTAAAAAACGATTTATAATTTTGATTTCATATATGCATACATTTACTAGTCAATACAATGTTAAGTTTACTAATTTAAGAAGCACTGATCTAGAGGAGATCTTTCACATGACAAGATTTAAATCAAATGAAAAATTCAACTTGAAGACAAAAAGAGAATTAATATCAGAAACGTTAATTCAATTTTTTAATATAGGCCTATATACAAAATTACAATATACCACGATTTATGTTAAAAATTTTTATTATTATAAAAATCAATATCAAAAAGAGGAAGGAGACAATCTTAAAATAGTATCTATAATCACATACAGGGGATTCCTAAGTAAAATCCACTCATTTATTTTTTACATGTACTTATTTGATTATTTCATTGTTTTTTTAAATATAAACACATTTTTTTCATGGTAATTTTGAGGTCCAAATCTTAGAAATTTGCCAATAATGAATTCCATCATCATTTATAAAAACAATGAATTAATCCCATGTACAGTGAGCGTCAGAATTAAGTCCCCACTTAATAGCTTTAGCCTTAAGTATATGGAATAGTATATGGTGTAAAGTGAAATAATTTTAATGACCGAAAAGGTAAAACGTAAAATCTGGTGCAGATGATTTTATTTTACCTTTTAAAATTTAAAATTATTTCACCATTTACCAAATTCCATACCAAATACTTAAGGCTAAAGCTATCAGGTGGGGACTTAATTGTGGAGCTCACTTACATTTGGATGGGTCTCAACTTTGGCACTTACTGTAAATCAATTTATCAGGTAAATATGTCGGCAGACCGATCCGCAATGCGAACTTGTGTCCGATAAATAAAATTTTAATTGGAGAGGAGAGGGGATGGCAAATGTATCTAACGGAGCGATCCGATGATATAGAATATTATATATATATATATATACACATATATAAATATTATAAATAATATCATATATACGTGGACCTAGAAAAGACTTTGTTTCAATTATGCATTTCATTTTAATTTTAACTTTGAGTAAAAACGCCATAAACATTAAGAAAGGATGCGCTAGAAATATATAATATAATGGAATTAAATTATAGACTAAATACAGGGCCGGATCTAGGGAGGGCAGCAGCAATATAAGGGGGCGGCAATTAAAGAAAGATTTACTTAAAAAAAGGTAAAATGATATGAATTTTGTATAGAAAATTTTAAGGAGGGGGCGGCGAATTAAATTTTGTCCCTCCTAAAAAATCTCCTAGTTCCGGCCCTGACTAAATATGTGGTTAAAATTAAATGGATCTTTTATAACCCTTGGTCTCCTAAATAAATTAATAAATATTTTTGAATGAAATAAAAATGATTTCCTTATTTTTAATGAGAATTTATATTTGATAGACTTAAAAATTTTAAGATAAATTTTGGGGTTTATACCATGTTATGTATTTTAGTTTTTGAAAAAAAAAAAAAAACAAAGAAATTCTCAATAAAAATCAAATTATTTATATGCAATTTTCCATACCGTATTTATTAAAAATAAAATAAATTTATTTGTGCTTTATTATTTTTACAAGAAAAACCTTTTTTCTATATCATGCCATTGATTTCCTAAATTCCATACTTTAGATCTTTAATAAGAATATTATAAGAAAACTAATCTAAAAATTTATAAAAGTTAATAAAGTTCACTAAAATTTGATTGGAAATAAATGCTGTGAGCTAGGGTGAACTTATCATATCATCCACCCTCACCCCCAAAATTCACGCCAGGTTAGTCTCATTTGTATTAATAACATGCATGCGCGAACGAACCGAGCACGCTCTTAACGTCTTATCCCCCTTAATGAATCCTTTAAAAACTCTACAACAAAGCAGCCTATTTAAGCCTCTGAATTTCAATTGAATATTTTTATTCATAAAGAGATCTAAATGGGATTTTTCTAGATGAAAAATGCAGCTAAAATGACCAACTGGCGTTTGAAACTACAAAAATGTGCTAGAAATTGAATTGAATTGAACATCTGGAAAGGACAATTAAGTGTGCTTGGGCGCGCGCACGTTCTTTTTTTTAGTTAGTAATTCACTATTGGTAGCACTTGAATCAATTGGTTAGAAGTCATCCGCGGATATTTTAGTTATTATTAGTGGAAAATTAGTGGCGACCTAGGGACACGGCCAGCATGATCATCGCAAAATTTTAAGCAAAGCTTGGCAATTCTTGCCGTGTCCGTAGGTGTCTCAGGCAAATTGTCCCTCCCGTAGTCAAACAGAGCGAAGCGACTAATCATCTAATAGTGTTGAAGGGGCTACCATGGAACTACAAACAATACCTTGCAT
The DNA here is from genome assembly GCA_023213315.1 of Euborellia annulipes. Classification (NCBI taxonomy): domain Eukaryota; kingdom Metazoa; phylum Arthropoda; class Insecta; order Dermaptera; family Anisolabididae; genus Euborellia; species Euborellia annulipes. The sequence continues at coordinate 11,817 of JAKCPI010030700.1, forward strand.
ACCTCCATAAACCCCCCTCGCTCTTTGACGTAAAGGTAAAGTCGAAAGAGATCGAGAGGGTTCTTGGAGATGGTTGGACACGCCGAGATTGGAGTTCCACGTTCTTCCATAAATTGAAGTAATTTATCTAACCACATTCGTCGTTCATGTGAATCATCCATTTCATATAACTTGCCCAACGAGTCGGGTTTCTGAAACATTAAAAAAAGAATTAAAATCAAGCAAAAAACAATAAACAAATTAATAATAAGAATCATGTCACGTGCAAAGATTTTATTTCAATCTAATGGCCTGAAAGGCCAAATTAAACAGCAGCCATTCAATGCAATCAGTCAATGTGCAGAAAGAGGCTGTGGCTGCATCATTTCAACTGCAAGGATCAGAGGGTTATTTTATCCTAATTGTATTATCAAAAGGATGATGGCTACATGCACTGCTCAGCATCTTCATCAGGGAATTAGGCAATCAACTTAAGCCTGAATCCCAAGCAGACAGGCAAATAAAAAAAAACCTCTTCCTCACTCAACTCCTTCAAAAAACCAATCTGGAAAAAACCTCTTTTTTCATGCATCAATACTAGGGGCATTCAGTTCATTCAAAGATCTTTCTAAAACGAACCCAACCAGTAAAAAAGCCAAAATGCTCAAGCAGGGCGCTAAGGTATTTTTAACGCTTGCTTGTGCAAAGTGCTTCTTGGCAACTAAAAAAGCCAGAGGATTTGGGGACTTTTATTATTGAAAAATAATTAAAAATTTTTTAGTCATATTAAATCCAAGAATAAACCCCCGTCCTAGTTCTTTATAATTCTAATTATTAATAAACTAAATGGTTAGGCTATGCCAAGCGAACATCACACAGAGAATGAAATGATTTGAAAAACCTTGACTCGATACGGGTCTTGCTGCGCATGGCTGTTAAACACCTGTAACCAAAGGAGGGAACATGCAATGAGGGGTGAAAAACTCACAAGTGGCGACTTTTAGCCGCTTTTAGGTGAACAAAATTCACAAAAAGTGTATTTGTTTTGTTATTACATGTAATTTAAAGCGTGACAAATGAAAACACTAAAATTAATAAATATCTAATCAACTTACAGGACTGGCTGGTGTACGTGGCCAGCTTGGACTATTAGCGTCTGCGAATTCCTGTTCGTGCATTGAGTTTAGACTTGCAGCTCCTGGTGAGGCCACTGTGCTTTGAGGAGTAGCAGGATGACTGTGCTGTTGATATGGTCCTCCTGGAGGACCAGAACTAGGACCTCCTCCAGGGCCACTTCCACCAGGTCCCGGACCTGTATTTCCCATATTCATTCCTGGATCTTTTCGAGATGATTTCGGTGTTGTACATGTTGGATCTTCACCAGAGGCTAAAATAAATAATATCAATCAATAGATGTTTTATTAAAAATATTCTAGATAACATACCTGCTGAAGCATTTGAAAGAGTTGATTGTTGAGAAGCTTCATCAAGAGGTGCACCATCAGGGCCAGTAGTAACTAAGGAGGTGACTGATCCATTATCATGTGGGCCTGGAGTGCCATCTGGACCAGGAGGAGGCGGTTGGGATTGTGGAGGTGTGGGCCCTTGTTCTCCACCGTGGTTATTGGCAAGTGGAGATGCCGATGGCGGAGGACCCATGCTTTGTGGGGGTCCCATTGCATGATGATGATGAGGCTGAGGTGGTCCCATTCCTGGTCCAGATCCTGGTCCTCCATAACCTCCTGGGCTTGGTGGCATGCCACCACCAGGTCCGCCAGCTGATCCAAACCCCATTTTATGCTGAAACAAAGCTTTAATTTAGTATTTAGATCAAGAAATTATTTATTTTTTAATTCTCCACAAGAGATAATCTTAAATGATTTTTGATGAGTCATCAAAACAGAAAGCCTTGTAGAAGATGTAATTTATAACTCATTTACTATGTTTGTTTTTGTATAAAAAAATAAAGATTTAAAAATTTTCGAGACATTTATTTGAATCATATAATTGTAATCAAATACTAGGAGGAAGCAAGTGGGTAAGCTGCTGATTAGAGATTCTAAGTTTCAAAACAACTCAGGTTCAAGTCCATCTTGCCGATAATAATTCAATATTGCTCTCCCTTATGGTAGGAAAGTGGGATAAAATCTCACCCCACATACAAAGGGCCCAATTTGATGTGGCTTCAGTGCCTTAAAAATGTAAAAAATTGGGATGACTAAGACCCATTACCTGTCGAGAGGTGGGTCGCGTGGCTGAGAAAGAGCACTACCTCCTATCTATAAATATACATGTTTCTTAAGATTTCAAATTTAAGTCAAAAATGTATCACTTAGATTAATTATATTATTAAATATAGATAAATATCAAGCTTCTGTTGTGGTCAAGTGTCCGGAGTACTAAACACGGCCGGATTTAGACTTGATGAGGCCCTAAGCTCTTTGAGATATGGAGCCCTTTATAAGATGAGATATTCTATATCGGTGACAAATATGATTTTCAGAAACCTAAAGGGTTAAACTGAAATACAATTATTAAGTATTAATATAATTAATAGTGAAATAGATCGTTAATGAAAAATTATTTTAATTTTCATAAGGATTTCAGACAGGGAAAGATAACACTACTCGGCAAAATGAAATTTTTTTCGAGCCCCGATATAATTCCTTGAGATTCTTAAGTAAAATGACCTCCTGAATCTAAATATGACTTCTGTTTTCCCCCAACAAGTACTGTTTTCGGGGGACAGTCCTCTACTTATTTCCACCCCTTTTCATTAATCTTAGGGCTATGAATTAAATTTGGAGAGATGAAAAAGAATATTTTGGCCTTAAAATTTCTCTGCAGGTCTAGAGAGGTGAAAAGTTTAAAAACATGAATATTTGGTTCCAAGGGAGGATGTGGAGGAGGATTTAGTCCTTTAAATTGCAAAAATATCATTAAAAATAATCGATTTTTTCTGTTTTATTCGCAGCTTTTTCACTTTTTTTCTACATATTCCAGCTAACAAACCTCCCTCATCCTTCCTTAAACATCCCTCAACAAAAGAAAAAATATATAGGCTGGAGCGATTCCGAAGCCCTCGAAAGAGAATGGAAGATTCACAGATCCACGCTGCACAGTTGGTCAAATTCGAAAATATTGTATGACATAAAAGAATGTGTATATATAATTTTAAATTTGTAAAGATCTGCCCAAAAAAAAGAGAGTTATAACCGCATATTTGAATTCGACAGACTGTGCAGCGTGGAGCTGTGAATCTTCCATCCTCTTGTGAGGGCTTTGGAATCGCCCACGCTTCACCCGCTTTATCCTATAAATATATATTTTTTTTTTGTTAAGGGATGTTTAAGGAAGGGTGAGGGGGTCTGGTCTGTTAGCTGGAATATGAATCAGTGAAAAAATTGCGAAAATGACAGAAAAAATTAATCATTTTTAATGATTTTTTTTGCAATTTAAGGAACAAAATTCTAGTTGGAAATAAGTAGGGGGGTTCTTCTCCGAAAACGGTACGTGCTGGGGTAAAACGGAGGTCATATTTGGATTCAGGAAGTCATTTTACTTAAGAAACTGGAAGAATTATCTCGGGGCTTTTTTTCATGCCGAGTAGTGTAATTAGCGTATTATCCGTTTATATGTAGAAATTTGGATCCCAATGTGATGGAATAATCTTCCGTACAAGCAAGGGTTGTTATGCAAATCATCCCACATTTTCAACCATTATGTTGTAGTAGATGAGCTCACCATGAACACAAATTTTATAATTATTATAAAATCTACAATCAATTCAAAAAAAAAAATTTATTCATATATAGTCGCCTGAAACACGTAGTGGTGTATCTCAATTTCTATCATTTTTCAGGAGACCTGTTACAGTTCGTGTTGTTATATTAAATGTTGAGATACGCAAAACCAAAAAACCTAAACAATACGAAAAAAAATGAAAATACAGATTCGTCACTTTGTGATAATGTAAAAAACCTCAGGACACGGCCATACCCATTGTATCTCAATTTTTAATTTTTTTGAGATACGTCACTACATGATGCAAGCGACGATATACCCTATGACACTTGCTAACGGGGATAATTTTTTTTGAGCCAACCAAGAAAGTGGGGAAGTGGGGCTGTAAAGATTATTCGAAAAGCCGGGAATGCCTGGAGGCATACCTAATTATCGGATGGTTTGGAGATCCAGGGTGTGACTCCTAGGAGCCAAGGGTACATTTTGATTCCATCAGTAAAAATATATCTCACATTATAATTTTTTAATAGAAAAATTAAAGATGTTTTTAAATAAATACCTGTAAATGTTGTTTTAGGTAATGTGGTGGTGTATGAGGCCTTGGAGTGGGGCCTGCATTCGGTGATTGCGGAGGCATTGGAGGAACAGCCCCGGTCGAACTTGGTCCACCAGGAGGAGGTTTTCCTCCCTGTGGAGGAGGCGGAGGTCCTTGAGGTTGTTGACTCCCCATTGGGGGTGGAGGTGCTTGCCAGGTTTGATAAGGAGGGCCTGGAGGAAAGTTTCCACCAGGGCCACCGCCGTGTCCAAGATGATTCGCCATCGGACGATTTGGCGCATATTGGCCAGGAGGTCCCGGAGGCTGTTGAGGAGGTGGAGGACCTGGTTGACCTGTACCCGAAACTGGTGGTCCATAGCCTGGTTGTCCTCCATAGGGCATAGGGCCTCCTACCTGAGGCCGAACTTGACCATAGGATCCTGTAACAAACGATCCATTCATTGTAAAATCAAATCGAGTTTTTAAAAGAATCAGTTTTATAGTTTAATAGCCATCTACCTGGTAAGTACGATATCATGTAAAAGTTTTTAAAATTATAAATCAAGATTAAATTTATATCCACTATAAATGAACTGAAAGAAATGTCTAAGAGAGAAATTACTCTGCATGACTTGTTAATACCATGATAAATAATTCAACACAACTTGGGGAGAAAATTAAATAATAACAATCAAGTACAATCAAGTGTGGACGATAATTAATTTAAATGAATTAAAAAAAACATAGATAATACATATTTATAAACGAGCTTATTATTTAATCTTTAGTCAAAAAATAAAGTTATTTTTATAAAATTTTAAAAAGAATTCACATTTAATTAAAACAGATTTTTTTTTAAATTAAAAATAAATTCACTTTGAAAAGGTTAGACTTTTGACTAATATTTTTTAAATTTATAATAAATAGTCTATGTGTTTTTTCTTCAAACAATTTATAAAGATATGCAATTAAAAATGTTTGCATGCATAACAGAGATTTTTATATTAGAGGTTTTAATTATAAAAAAATTCTTTCAAATTATTTTAGTCAGTTTAACAAATCATAATAAAGAGTATATATAATTTCTATTTAAAGACTACCTTTTAGGTTCAATAATGCACAAGTTTTAATAAATAATTTCCTCATGGTTTTTTGTTGATATAAAGCAATAGAACCTAATCTTTCATAATTGAATGCAACTAACAATAAATATTACGAGTGGCGGAGGAGACACAAGCGCGAAATTTCAAATTTAGTAACTCTAGAATTGATTTTCTTTATAAACAAAAATTCTGGTTTCATCATAAATGAAATTTAATATCAGAGTAAAAGAAGTTTTCCAATCACAAGAGTAAGGTGGGTGGTGGGGGGGGGAGCATCAGGCGTCAACTGTTTCATGATTTTAATAAAAAAAAAATGTGGTGTGATGGTCGCACAGCACACAACAGTCTCTTACATTCGGTAATTGTAATAATTGTCACACCAGATTTTTTGTGTCTAGATATATTTAGTTTCCGCCGATATATTAGAATTCAAGATGTAAAATTTATAAACATGGGAAAATCTCCTATATTTCCTAAGAAGTTTATGAGTAAAGTGTGCTTCAAAAGATTTCAATGGCAAAATCAGAATATACATTTTAGAGAGCATGTAAAAAATAATTGATTTATGAATTTTAAACAAAATAGTTGAAGCGAATTTTGAGAAAATCGAAAATAAGTGAAAAAGTACATAAGTAAAGTGTACGGACAGACAGACCACGTCTCGAAAACCACTTTTCAGCTCTCACTGTACGAGGTACTAAGGGAGAGAGCTTATGCATAAATTCCGGTGTCCGTCCGTCTGTCCGTACGCACGGTCCGGTGAAAGAAAAAACATTCCCGCATAAATCTACACATAAAAAGAACTCATTTTTATACAAAATCTCAAAATTGATCATTTTTGAGTTGTGTTACTTTTCCATTTAAGGAGAAATATAAGCTTATATTAAGAATAATTTATTCAGGCCCATTTATTTGTTTAGTAAATCTGACAGTGAAAATGACGTATTCTAGTTGGATCGGGGGAGAGAAAAGATGCAAAATTTAACGAGGGACCTCATGTATTCTTAAAAATAATCCTTTTCTATCTTTATTATTTCCACACTGTGTGGTCATCACGTAAAACTTTCGACTCTGAAAGAGGAGACGAGTAGCTAAGCGGATTAAATCTGCAGAATTTGGTAGCCAAAATTCAATGAGTTAATGTCTTCAGGAAGATAATGGGAATCAGATCCTTGGCGGAGGGAGGGGGGAATACGAGAGATAAATTTTAAATATAAAATTTTTCTTATAATTTATAACTGTATTTAAAATTTTAAAACCATGTTTTCTCTATATATTTCAATTTATTCATGATTTTTCGGGGGGAGGGGGGGTGGACCCCTATATTCTCCTCTGCCTATAGCCGTGGTGGAAATATCTCCCCAATAATAGTTCCATGATGGTGTAAGTCTTAGGATTGGAAAAATTTCTAAATTAAAATCAATTAATCATTTCTAACTGAGAGATAAAGTACAAAATAATTTGAAAATTTTATTCTCAAAGGAATTTTAGTTTTCATTTATATTCTTTGATTTGTTTGGATCTAAATTATAAGATAAATTATTGTTTGCACCCGAAAAAAAAAAATATTTCCGTAAAACTTAATGCTGAAAATATAGTATTAATAATCATCATGCAATTTAAAAAAAAATAAATTAGGCAACGAAAAAGAACTAAGTTTAATATGGGAGGTTCATTAAAAATATAAATGTTAGCAATGTACTTTACATTTACCCATGCACAAGCTACAAAAATTACAATTTTATATTTGCATATTCTGAAAATATGAATATTTTGTAAATGAAATTTTGGGAGTTTAAGAGGGTTAATGTTAGTAGAGAGACAATTTAGAAGAATCATTGTACTAAATGATTATCGGGAAGATGATACCTTGAGGTGGGTACTGTTGACCGGCGTGAGGGCCGTAGGGCGACATGGATGGCTGAGGCGTAGGGCCTGGACCAGGACCAGGGCCAGGTCCGGGACCCAGTTTGTATCCGGGACCGGGACCAGGACCAGGACCGGCCATATGAGGCGGTGGTGGCGGTGGATACCCGCCAGGGGCTGCCACTCCCGGTTGGCCCATCGGGCTATGGCTATGCCGCGGGGGTGCGCCGCCACCGTCTGACTGGCCGCTTGAAGGCCTCGGCGGCATCGCCATACTCTGCTGGCCTGTGGGCACGCAAACACACGTGCTCTTAGCCAATTAATGCTAATGCTTAATACATTCATGCAGTCTATGTGATTCATTCATTGGCATCGACAACACCCACGAGTCAATCATAATGGGGAGAAAAATTACTCTTGAAATATAAATAAGTAGAAAGGTGATGAGATCTCTTTGGGTACACCTTGACCCTTAAGGAAATGTTGGATTCAGCAAAGAAGGCGTGGAGTCATTCGGCTGGCGTGTCTGAGCAGGAAATATATAAATGCGCGTGCTGGGGGTGGGGCTGCATGTGAACTATGGGCGGCGGAACGGGGAGGACAACCCTGACCTAGACGACGACGGGGTTATGCAAGCACCAATGAATGAGATTCCCCAACCCTTTGTTTCCCTTTGCTTTGGTTGCCTCACCCGAGATAAACGACCCAAGCTTTATTAAATCAAGTGTGATGTCCTTTATTCCCCCCCCCCCTTTCTCCCATAGGAGATGACTTAAGCTCTTTCCCGGAAACTTACCGACCGCAGGTGACATAGACCGCGAACCCGTTGATCCTGTCGGTGAAGGTGTGGGTCGCATCCCCTGTGAGTTCGGGGTCCCAGGCGCCGGTCCACTTGAGCTGTCATTGGAATTCTGCCCCGCCAACTCCTGCACATACAAAAACACAAACACATGTTAAAAACAACAAAGCATAAAATAAAATACTTGCTTAAGATTAACTTAAACCCAACAAGTAGATCCCAAGTCCATATACAAGGAAATTGAAAAGAGCACGTGACCGGCGAGTCAACCATGTGCTACGCACACGCACACGCCGATCTCGCACAGCTGATCAGTGAAACCAATTATTACCCGGTTAGAAATAGCTTGCCTTTTTTGCTCAAGCTTGTTAAATTATGGAGAAAAAAAATAAAATAACATGTTTTATTTATATTCGATTGAAATGAAAATAAACCAATAGAATGAGATAGAGATATATATAAAGAGAGATAGATAGAGAGAAAAAAAAAAACAGTTGTGGAAAAGAATGAATGTGAGTATGAAAAGGGGAAGTGAGTGGAGATGGAGATGGAGAGGGCAGGAATTCGCAGACAACTCACTCCATCAGGGGGTGAGGGTGGTTTTCTCGCTCTCCCTCACTCTCTCAATGCATTGCGAGTGATGGCGTGTGAGTGTGCGATTGTAAAGCTGAGAGCAAAACGGAACCACCTGTTGTCGTCGACGTCGACATCGTCGTCGTCATCGTGGAAGTGAAAGCTACCGGCAGGTGTTTTCCACGTGTCTTGGGCTGTTTGGCAACCCTGAACAATTAGTCTGACATCGTACACCTTTCAAAAGTCCATGTACTGGCTAATTGCTGGTTGGCCCTTGCCTCCAAGACAGTTACATGTTTATTCCATAAGTTCCAGATTAATCACATTGCGTTATTATTATCTGGATGATAATTTTAACAACCAACATTAAAATTTTATTTGCGCCTAAGTTCCTCGTAGTAGAAGCTTTCAAATCGATCGAAATAACAAATCTTTATTTCGCATCCCTTTGAGTTATAAAAACATAATGGAGAAAGAAAACAGGCTAGAGGGCAATCAAATGTAAATTTTTTGTTTTCTTTAAAAATTAAAATTATATATTTTTCAATCAATTGAAATAAATAGGGACGGGGTGCAATCAGCGTGTGGAACGCCCCCGGTAGCCATCGAAACTTTGTAATTTAAAATATATATAATAAAGTCATACCTCTAAATGGCCGAAAATGATTTAAAAAAAAAGGGAACAGAGTCTAAATAGATTCAGATGCCGCAAAAGGCTTTAAACAAATTTAAAAAAAAAAAAATTAATATTTTTGAGCTGTCAATTCTCTACTAATCTGCCCAGAAATTTTTTTTTTCTTTTAATTTCCTTGATATTTTTTTAATTGAAATTTTCACAATTATAAAGTATTCTTGTGGAAATCTATTCTTATTTTTAAAAAGATGAAATAAATACCATAGATTTATTTAAAAATAATAATAGTCTTGCTAATCCTGCTTAATCGGGAGAGGGATTACCGGAAACATTTAATATAATGCAAAATTTAATATTTATCTCTTTAAAAAAATCTGTAATGTCACTTTGTTTTCTTAAATTACCCCTTTTTTTCTGCAATATCCCAAAGAAGTGGATTTCAACACGCCGCATAAGCTGGTATGCCTGAGTATAGAATTCCGGAGTAGCAAAACTCTACTGTAATAATAAATACTTACAAATAACAATCGTGTGGATAACAAATTCATTTATCAAGAAAGAAAAAAAATTTTTGTAGATATATTATGAAATATTCTTCGCATTAAGGTTAGAGATGATAGACAGGAATATAATAAATTATTTTATAATGTACACATTTGAGAAGTTTGGAAATTGCTGTCAACCGAACGGAGAGAATTGTGGAAAATAAATAAAACCCCGTGGCGACCCGAGGGGCGGTAATCGGCCTGCGCATCAGCTGGTCTTGAGGGGCTCGTATCGACCGGGCAGCGCCCCAAAGAGAGCCACGAAAAATAAATTGTTCACGATGAACACGGGAAAAAAAAAAAGGGGAGAGAAAGAGAGAGAGACAAGTACATCAGCTGGCTGCATCATCGTCACTCGGTCAAATTCATCCACAAACACATACATAAATTAAATAAATCAAATTCCTAAATGTTTATTCAATCGTATACACAAAAAAAAAAAAAAAAAAAAAAAAATTGGATAGTCACATAACATTTTTTTTAAAGGGTATTAAATCCCCTGAAGGATTTAAAGAGAAAGTGAAAATTGATCAAAATCAATTCTATTTAGAAAATAATTAATTTTTTAAACTACGAGTGATTGACTGAAACAAGCTGGAATTATGTGATAGTCGTTTTTTTTTTTTTTTTTTTTTTTTAAGAGAGAAAGTAATTCAGTGAATAGAATGAATGAAAATATAAGGTAAAGAGAGAGAACATGCTCTATCAAGCTAATATAACATGAAGTAAATAAACAATGCTTCTCGCTATATTAACCCAAACAAAAATAATGAGACACACCTTAAAAAAAAAAAAAAATAAACAAATTCTATTTCATAATGTATTTCTTAATTTCTGCTGACAACAAAGATACTATCATATTACAGATCTTATTTTAATAACTTCAAAATTCTAAATATATTTTTTATTTATTCAATAACTGTTGTGGGGCGGTTTTGGGGGGGTTTTTTAAAAATAACGTATATTGTATATAAATTAGATAAGGGGTCGATAAAGGTGGCTTGAAGAAAATGGAAAACTGATGCTCAAGATAGGATGGAGATCCCGAGTTCGATACCCGGAGATCAAGGACGTTTGGCAGACCGCAAAATACATATACTCAAAAATTTGAGAAAAAAATTCTTAATAATGTCGTAATAAACGTGGATTTTGAGTTATTTATTTATTTATTTTTAAGGATTAGAAGACAAAAATTTCATAACAATATCGTAATATAAAAATTATCATTTTACTTTCTCTTGCCTGTATATATCGACGTTCTAATTAGTAAAGTGCCTAACTCCATTTTTGTTTATTTTTCAGGAGAGCCAAAAAACATTTCATTGTCATTGTTAGAGTTACTGTTAAACATTTTTAAAATTAATTATTTTTTAGATGTTCTTTAAAATGTATATATACTCATTTTGCCCTTGAAATCTTTTGACGGACATTTTCAGAAAATCTGGTGTGGCAACAAGCACAGAACACAACTTTCAATAACCGAAAGTTGTGTGACCAGTCGCAAAAATAAATATTTATTGTGAATTGATTTTTTTTTATAAAAATCGTGATTGTGAATTCTTTATATTTAATGATAAAGAATAAAAAAGGATTTTAATATATCAAAAATTTTTATCAAAAAGTAATCCATAAAAATCAAGAGGTGAAATTTTTTTTTTTTTTTTTATTTAAATAAAAGAAAAAAGCTTCATTCCTTATTTATCTTACAATCAGTAACAGAGAGAGAAATTATTAAGATTATTTATATATTCAAAAAAAAAAAAATTCTTTGCTATCTTTATGTCAAATCTGACAACTCGGTAAAAAATCGAGGAAAAAGGAATGAATATTTTAATTAATATTGCTCTTTTGGATTAGAAATGTTTTATACTTTTAAAGAGTTTTATTTTTATCAATATTGAAATAAGAAAAAGGGGAGAAGCTTATATTAATAAAGAAATTTGGAATGCAAAGGAAAGCAAAATAAATCAAACAAAAAAAAAAAAAGAAGTAATAAAAGCTTAAAACGAAGGGGTTGTATTTCAGAACATTCAATAAATAGAAGGAAATTTGAGCATACAAAAAGTTGGTGCCCGCATCAAGTTCAAATTTCCTAGGATCTATTAGAGTTGTCTAATCAGTCAGGAGTTTTAATCAGTAACTATTAAATTAATGATGGAACTTTCCAAATAGAATATGAACAAATATGGTAAATCTAACTTGTTAGATTCGCATAGCCTATGGTCCTTATTAAATGGCAATAAATATTTTGCACAATTGCGCCATTTAACTTTTGAGAAGATTTATTGACACACTTCAGTCCTGAGGATGGTCGGAAATCTGACCGAAACGTCTGCGGAAAGTGCCTAATACACGAAATGCTTCGCTCTTTCTTTATTCCTTACTACAAGATCTACTCAGCTATCCACCTCACGCTAATAGATATGGTTCTTTCTCTAATATAAATATTACGGTAAGGTAAGTAGCCTATTTAGATTGAACGATCATTTATTTACGTCTCAGAGCCCGAAAAAGCCCACGCACTATATGATATGGTTTGTTAAGCTTGGTCTTTAAGGCTTTTTTGATTGTTTAGTTCTTTCAGCGTTTTCCATTCTCAGAAATCTGGAAAGCGTGGATGTTAAAAAAAGTATCTTGGTCTAATAGCTTGAATTTACGATCTGGGCTCCAAGGACTTGGTCTTATAACAAGCCGGTTTAGGTTCCAAAAATATAACATGGTCTCAGACCAGTAAAGTATAAACATGAATTAGCTACGAGTTACCAACCCGCATCTAAAGAAATTTCCCGGTCCGTGGTCGACGGACACCCTCGATTAGAGATTTTAAGGAGTCAGGAAAGAATTAACAATCGTTATCACGCCAATAATCTTAAGGCTGTTAGTTGTGTGCGGTTTTTTTTTTATAAAACTCTTTTTTATTTCTATTTTATTTTACTTACTGAAATAGCAATATTTCTAAAGGTTCAAATACCGTTAGCTTTTCAAAAGGTTTAATTTAAAAAAAGTTAAAAAAAAAAAAGTATTAGGAATTTGCACACACAAGTAGGAAAAGAATCGTTTAAAGCCCCCCTTTGAACGGTTTATAACCCAGGAAGGTGGGAGGGGGGGGGGGGGTAATCGACAAGTGATGCTTGACAAAATGACATCACAACAACAACAGTTTTTTTTTTTCTTTGGAGTCAGAACTGGAAATGGTTGCACAGGCAGCATGGCAATGAATTGCCCCCGCACTCGCCGTTACTCCAGGCAATTTATTACCTGGCTTTTGTGTTGGTATATATATATATATATCCATCTAAATAAATATATAAAGATGCGAGAGACGAGGCGACCCAGATTGAGGTCCAGAACCAGTTTGGAAATGATTAGGGTCAGCAATGGCAAGACTCGTTTTGTGACACAATCGCCATTAGCGAATTACAAGGGAGACCCGACGGACGAGGGAAATCATCAATCAAAGACTTAATTAGAAATTGTACAAACCTTTCCGGGAGAGGGGGGAGCGGTCCGGTTAAGGAGGAGGACAATAACAACAACAACAATAATAAATTAATCAAAAATATTAATTAAAAAAAAAAAATTCTATTAAAATTATATAAGATATTTTCGTTTAAAGATTATTAAAAAAATTTATTTGTAATATAATTTTATTTTGATTGTAATGTTATTATAATTAGTGAAGTAACTTTACTTTTTACGGGATGACTTATTTATTTTGTCAGTTTTTCATCCAAAACAGCGAAAACGTAAGAAGATGTTTGTATTTATTAATTAAGAAAAAAATTTTTTTTTAATTGTCTCGAAAAGTATTTTGCTCTGTTGAGTTTTTATTGGTTAGTAACTTATTGAATTAAATAGGGACCTGGTTTTTATGACCTCCCATGCCGAAAAAGACCTTAAACGAAAAAAAAAAGTTCCAATCTTTTGTAATAAATTTGAATGTTAATTATTAATTAATTCTCTACTAATTTAATATTTACCTAAATTATAATAAATGAAATATTAGCCTCCATTCGGTAATAAATTTTTATACCTAATAGCATATATCATTTAATAATGGGGGAGTTCCCTTTCTATAAATTATTAATTTTTAAAATTATTCTCTAATGTAAATAATGATTCTATAAAAATCTGTTAATGTAAGAGTAGTATACAAGTTTTAAAAAATTTAACCATGCTTCTTCCCTTATTTATAATATTTAGGCTGCAGCAGAAATTTTAATCTACAACTGAATTTCAATATGAACAAAATGAACAAATGGGCTTCCAAAGCTGTAATGTGGGTAGTGCGTGTCTCAGGCGCATCGCTTCGGTTCTAAATTTTAATATTAAAACAATGTGAATCATTTGAAAGACCGGGAGGGTATTTTTTTACACTAATTTCTAGATACTTCTCTTCCTACCCCAAAACAAAATTTGAATAATATTTTCAATTCTGTCAACTCCATGTAAAATGATCATTTAGGCTGGACGCACAACGATTGACCAAAAATGCTCAATGACAAAACATATTGACGAATCGTGCTTAAAACTGTTTTTTCAATTGTTTTAATATAGATCAACGCACACCGATTAAGCAAAACCAAAAAAACAATTGACATCATTGAGCAAAATGTTTTCTCATTGTGTGTGTTTGCTTAATTAGTGTGCCCTGACATTGAGAAAAATGTTTTGTCATTGAGCAAATTTCAAGTTTAATTATGAACACCTTGTATGATATTTATATATAGATATAAAAAATTCCGGGGGGGGGGGGGCTCTAGCCCCCCTTTCATTTATAAAATTTTGGAGTGTATTGCTCAATTACAAAACATTTTGTTCAATGACCCAACTTTTTTCTTAATCGGTATGCGTTGACATTGAACAAAACGTTTTGCTCTTGGACAAAACGTTTTATCGAAGAGCGTTTTTGCTCAATCGGTGAAATAAAAATTTGATCGAATGATATAAATAACAGTTGTTAAATAAAAAAAGTTCAAAATTAAAATTTTGGAATGTTTCCGCCTTGCCCTACAAAATTTTTTTGTTTTGGTCTTAATATAATAATATTTGTAAAAAGAGTAATAGCTCTCAAGAGCTCGCCAGATGTTCAGAAAGTTCAACAATGAAGTATACAAATTTTTAATGTTGCTGCTCTCTAAGGGTCTTCGTCAAACTGATTGAAAATCTTTTTTGTTATTTGCCTCTATTTTTCTCTCACCCTCTGCTTGAACAGGATGTTCTACTTTCAAATCTGGCAACCCTATGTAAAATGATCAAAAGATCGGAAGTTGCTTTTAATTATATCATTGGAAACACTAGAAGTTGCTAAATAAAATTCCCCTTACTGGAACAGTTCCTTTCAACATTATAAAACTTTTGCTCGAAAAAAATTTATTTATCTTTAACCATAATGGTTAACGGTTTTCGAGATAAAGAAAACTTTTTTTTTAAGGTTTTTCAAACCACAGTAATATATTAAACTTTTAAGAGAGAAAATAACAGTCGAAATAATAAGGATTTAGCAAAATAATATTTGTTAGAAAAAAAAACTTTGGGTGAATTTGATTCACGATATGATTCACTGAGTTGATGCCAACTTCGAGTTAGTTAATACAGGTAGTTACCTGGGCCATGGATAATTATAAAAATGGGTATCTCGTTTTATTATTTGAAATTACAATACAACCGCTGACAGGGGCTGTTAAATAAGCTTGGATTAATTATTTCAATAAGAATTTAGTATTAATAAATAATTAAATGTGTTAACAAGTTGTAATATATTGGATATTTGCCATTTAATTTAAATTTAAACAGTTTTCTTTATTTAAAAAAAAATTCGATAGGTATTTCAACTAATGAATATTTTAAATAAAACGAAATTTTTTGTGGTTCCTCTCCCTATATAATTAGCAATTGTTGATTTAATTAAGTGTGGAAATTTATTTAGAAATAGCCTATAATTATCGAATATAAATAAATTCTTTGATTGATTGATGACTGCTTAACGGACCGAAATTGATTTACATTTCCGTTAGGGTGCGAGTTTGAAATAAGACATAAAATCCTGTTACGAGAAGCTAATTAATTTTATTTAACTTCGGGAATCAAACTCTAAGCAAGACTTGATTGATTATTGTAATAAGATCTACTTCCGATGTTATTGTTTTTGTTATTTGGTTTTAAAATAATAACATAATTTAAAGTATTCCAGTATAAACAACTTAATATGTATGTGAAAGACGTTCAAGGAAGCGGAACATAATTGACTTTTTTTATTTTTATTCATTTTTTAAAGGATATATTGGAATGTTGAAGAAAAATTCCTGTTTACAAAGCATTAAACCTTCAAAGGAAATTTAATTGCCTTCATTATTTGGAGCTCCAATTTCTGACCTTTTTTTTTAAAGAAGATAAATTCCTAAAGCTGACCCTGATTCATTACCAAAGAAATAAATAAATAAATATTACATAAGCTAGTTATTTTATTTAAGTATGCAAATTTATTTATTTAGTCACAACAATGTTAGAGCGCATTTAGAAAATAAAATATGAATGTTTAAAAATTAAATAATTGTTCATTTAATTTTTAATAAAAAAAGAGGGTTGTGGTAGCTCTCGGGCTTGGTGTAGTTGCTAACGTGCTGGCCTTGGATACCAAGGATCGCGGGTTCAGATCCCAGGCGGTCCGATGATTTTATTTAAGCCATTTGGATACCAAATGGCTTAAATAAAAATGCCTGAACCCCCAATAGATATATTCATAAATACGGTTATCGTAAAAAGTATTATATGGCCTAAGCTGCCGAAAAGACTGTATGTGTGAATGAGGAAAGTGTGTTAAAAAAAAAAATCGTATGCTAAAATATTAATTTTTTTTTTTTTCATCTGGTAGAATTTTCATTATCAAAAAGTTCTATCGTATGTGAAGATAAGCGAAGGAGAGGTTGAATTAATTACTCCGGCTTTGATAACCATCAGCGGAGCTTTAAAAAAAACTACCTTGATATGTATCACAGTTGACTGTTGACTATTAAACTCCTTTTCTGGGAAGTAGGTTCGAATGGGAATTTGCCGACTGCCACGGGAACACTCAAAACCGCTAAATTGCAACAACGCGATGCGGGCATGTAATTTCTAAAGGTTGGAAATAACCATGTGGTAATCAGAAGATATGGCCAAGAAGAAAGGAGGAAAATCAACACCGAGAATGACTTTCATTAAAGCAAAAAGATGGGCTATGTCTGTAATATTACTTATTATTTGTATTGGCATAGTCTGTAGGGCCCTCGGGCTTGGTGTAGGAGTGCTAGCCTCATGTACCAAAAATCGCGGGTTCGGACCCCAGGCAGTCCGATGATTTTATTTAAGCCATTTGGATACCAAATGGCTTAAATAAGAATGCCTGGAGTGTGTGAGTGTTAAAAAAAAGACCTCCTCTTCAGAATAGGTTTTAGGATTGTTAAATCATTTAGATAACTCAAAATTAGAGGGGAGGATCTAGTGAATAATTAAGTGCGAAAGGGTGCCTAAAAGAGTACTTTCGTTAATTTAATTTACATTTTTTAAGGTATATTTATTTAATCATCTCCTGTGAACCCGCCTTTGAAGTTAATGGACAAAAATATTATGAATTATATTAAAGTAAGTTTTAGAGCTCCTAATCTTAAAAAAAAAAAAAAAAAAAAAAAGAAATATATATAATAGAGTTTTTGTTTTAGACAGACATAGACAGGAAGAGTAACTTAAAATTGACTTTAGCTTTTGGTTATTCTCAGGTGTCATTATAAATGAATCATATGATTAAGTTTTTTCGGGATTTTTATGACATTTGAGACTAAATTATATCTTCAAGCATATTTATTTACATAAATTTCTAACCAATTGATTTTGATCAGACTGTCATTCTCACATCTCTTAACTTTAAGGGTTTTTTTTTCCCCTCTCTCACCCAAAGTTTATAACCAAGAAGGCGCTTTTAAGGTTATGTCTATTGACAATGCCAAGACTTTAACATCTAAACCCTTGTTGAGGCCGAGAGGTTAAAGATAGTGACAATGTCAAAATGATAACCTTAAAAGCTGAAGAGGTTGGGTTCGGATTCCATGCAATTAGATGAATATTTATTTAAATCATTTGGATACCAAATGGTATAAATAAATGCGGGTGGATCATCAATATCATAAATAAATTAAATAATTAAATAAGCTTTATTTATCAAAGTGCATTGGTGTAAATAGCTTCGTTGAGAGACCATGACTTCAAGTTCATCTTGAACCTCCAATCCATGATGGATTACGTATAGAAATATCGTTTAAAGTCAATATGGCCTCAAATGCAAAAAAAAAAAAAAAAAAAAAACTGCCAGCCACCGAGTGTGGGGAGAAAATTTAAATAACTAAGTGAAGTTGAAAAAAAAAGTGAAATTCTGAATTTTGCACTGATTCAATTTAGAAATTTTTAATGGTTTTAATTTTTTAGTGCCTTTTATATAGGCAACCAAAGTAACGCGCGTGATGATTTATTCCTTTATTCACTGAGTTTTTAAAAGAAAATTATTATTATTATTATTATAGTACTCGTTACAATAATAAGCTATTTAAAGAATGTTCAGGTGGTGACAGTATTTAAAGTTAATGCCATAAGTTGGTTAGTCACGAAAGTGCTTTAGGTAAATACCTTGTTATCCGGGTAACTATACTAATTTTGGTATCAACTTGCAGATCTATACTCCCTGAATTAATTTCTATCTCTATCACCTCCTCATTAATCTTTAATACTAGTTTACTATCTATTTCATGCAAGCCCTTTTCATTAACCTAATCTATCCTAAGGATGATGTCCTGTTTGTATAGGGATCCTTTTCAGCTTATTCCTTTCCGGGGTGTCTTATTAGCAACCCTTTCGAGTAACAAAATTTCACTTTGATTTTAAGGGGGGAAAAGGGAATTTGAGATTTATCTTGATATTTTAATTTATATAAGAGCTATCCATTCCAACACCTAGCTCCACAAAAAAATTTCCGAGGGTAATTTGTTAACAATTCTGTCAGTGATTCACTTCCTATTTCTACCTAAATAAATTATATAAATAAAATATCTGGTGTGACTGGTCGCACAAACACAACTTTCTTTTTTTTAACACACACTTTTCTCATTCACACACACATTCCCAGGCTTTTCGGCAACTCAGGCCATATAAGATTTTATACGAAAACCGTTATTGAATATATGTATATTTGGAGTCTAGGTATTCTTATTTAAGCCATTTGGTATCCAAATGCCTTAAATAAAATAATTGGACTGCCTGGGGTCCGAACCCGCGACCCTTGGTATGAAAATTATAAACATGGGAAAATATTTATATTTTGTTACCAAGGTAATCATTTCTCCTATCTTTCCTATGAAGTACAATAGTAAAGTGGTCTTCAAAAGATTTTAAGTACAAAATGAGAATATACATTTGAAAGAGCATCTAAAAAATAATTGATTTTTAAATTTTAATCAAAATCGGTAAAACGAATTTTGAGCAAATCTAAAAAAAAAAAAAAAAACTGAAAAGTACATTAGTAAAGTACTACTTTTTCACTGATTTTGATAAAAAAAAAACTTATTTTCAGGCTCCAGGGGGGGGGGGTGTCTAACTCAAATATAAAATTTTAATCTCCTAGCTCAATTCCTTCATGCTTTAAATTGGATACAGACACAGACAGACAGACAGACTATGTTGCGAAAACCACTTTTTTGGACTCAGGGGACTTCAAAACGTGTATATCCATCAAAATCTCGCCCCGAATTTTTGACATGAATCCAATACTTTTTCTCTCTCTCTCTCTCTCTCTCCCCCAAAATCCTTCTGGGCAAAACAAAACAGAGTGCTTGTCGAACATGTCGTCTGATACAGACAGACTGATAGTCCTTTACTAAACAAGATGTAAATAAAAATTGTAAACATGAGAAAATATTTATATTTTGTTACGATGGGAATCATTTGTCCTATCTTTATTTTTTTCTTATTTTAACGATTAATTAATCATTAACTTATGATTTTTTGTGAATCATAACCTATCCGGGACTCTCACAAACACACTCAAAAAATTTCATCAAAATCGGTTCAGTAAAAAAGGTTTTAAAAACAGTGTTTCCCTAGATATAGTGGGAATGAATTGTAAATATATTAAATTATTTTTTTTATTCTAATTTCAAATGTTTATCCGAAATTTTTCTTTTACAATCTTAATTATTTTTGATAAATTCCAAATTCTTGGATGTCCAAAGTCTACTATCGATACTTTGCTATAAAGACGAAAATAAGGTTTAATGTCTAACAAGAAAATTTCTAATTATTTTACAAATACAATTTGCCTATCCTCGGCTGGGTAGTCGTTAAGCAGGTCTCTCAAAATCCTTTTGGGCAAAACAAAACAGAGTGCTTGTCGAACATGTCTGATACAGACAGACTGATAGTCCTTTACTTAACGACGATTCGCACTTACGTTGGCTAACGATTTTTAGAAACGACGATGATTATTATTATTAAAATTTACTCTTCTAAAATATTACCAAATATACAAAACAAAATTAAAGGGAGAATAATTGAAAAGGTCCAGTTAATTTAATATAAGATAAATTCTTGATCAAAACAGGACATTTATAATGAATTAAAATTTATAATATATGCTCTGCTTCTAAGAATGGAATAAAACATGTTTTATTGTAGCAAGTTTTAACTATTATTTTTTAATTAGCCTAAACAAAATTATTATATTTGAGTAGGAAGTTGACTAACATTAAAACGTAAAATAATTATATTTAATTATATCATAATAACAAAAAAAAAGATACAAATATAAACAACTAATTCTATGAATTTGTTGTTAACGTGAAGCATTTAACTTATAGCCTGAATACCGGGGAGCCTTAGTAAATTTTGTGATCTACCTTCACTAAACGCATATCGAAATCAATCTAACATTCGAGTAGGTGTCTAACTTATTAATTTTAATTAACTTTTTACGGGACTAATTCGAGTGAGCACCTTGTAAATAATAAAGGTGAAAAGATGGATATAATTGATAAAAAGATTCTCTAGTTAAGATGATATTTCAATTCTTTTCAAAAGAGATGTTTCAGATTCTATATAAATAGCCAGAATTTTTGTATTATATATATATATATATATATATATATATTATTTTTTTTTATTATATATTAAGTTTAAAGTGAACGTGAAGATTGGCAGAAAATAAAATGTGTTGTTGTTCATTAGCTTCGCTGATTTGAAATTGTTGAGTTGCAAAAATATAACTATAATGATTATAACAAGAATGACTTGGCTCTCGATGAGGTAGGGATGTATTTTTTTATTAATAAATATATAAAATTATCAATTATATTCAAAATGATAGATGTAATAGAAATTAGAGGTGAATACCCTCTGAGAGAAGGATGATGTTTGGATTGTTTGAAACGATAAATGTTTTTTCCTTCAAATTACTACCTGTTAATGACATGTAATCATAGTATGATAAAAACAGGGCATAAGTTAGGTTGTCTAGAAGGAGTTGGAGCTGCTGTGTCACGCAGACATCTAAAGACCATCGCGTTAAGAGATGGATTTAGAAAAAAGTTGGGATATATAGGACGGGGACGATGGGATATGCATCCTTCTTTATATAGATTAGTTGGTAGATAGGCAAGAAGAAGAAAAGAAATAGGATTGGGGTTCAGAATTCTTAATAAAAGAATTGTTTCGAATTAACTGTGGTTAATTTGTAAAAATTACATTTCGGTCACTCATTTTGTGGCCTAATTAGCTCAAGAACACAAAGGATGACATCTATTCTTTGTAATTTTGAACTGAATTGTAACCGAGGAAGGTAACAGAACGAGTGTCCGAAACGGTAATTTTTACAAATAAATCAGAGTTAATTCAAAACAAACGTTTTATTAATGATAATACTGTGGAAGCCTTTATACCAGTGTACTTTACTGCATATATGAAATCGGCTTTAAAAAACCAACCAAGTAGGCCTACTTAGACTTGAAAGATAAAATATAATATTAACAAAATTTACAAATTTTTTTTTGCAGTAAAGTAAACAAAGAAAAAAGAATATTTTATAGACTGTCAATCTCGATCAACTTCACGATACTCCCATGAAATATAAACTTTATGTGCAAAAACATGCCAATACGCTCTATGATGATCAAAAGGACTACGGACCGACTCTTGTTAAAAAGTATTTTTTTTTTAAATTAGGATTAGCCTATTGTTCATTTACGACTATTTCAAAATATAATCTCAGATAAATCATTTTCTCTTCTTTTTAAATGTCTTCTTAGAATCTTTTTAAGTTTTAATGGATCTTAGCCACAATGGAAGTTTATTTACCATATATCAAAAACGCAGTAAGTAAAGCTAGCAATTCAAGAGAAAAAGTAAAATTAATACTAAATAACAGCCTAGGTTTGAAGAGAGCATGTGATGAAAAACAAAATCCATTCAATCTTTTCTAAAGAAAATATGTGGTAGAAACACAAAGGATTGTTGAAAATTTCATCGGTATTAAGCTATAACTATTTTAGGAGAGTTAGGATAGTTGACCAATGAATTTTCCTAAAAAACTTCAAGAGATGCTATTAAGAGTAAATTGTAAATTCAAATAATCTACCAGAGGTTTATTTGGTCCTATAACATTAAATAATAACTATTCTTAATGTTTGTCGATGTTCCAAAATTATCATACTCTGATTAGAAATGACATTATAGTCAAAATATGAACCAAAAAACGTCAAAGTTCAAAAGTGTCATCGTCAAATCCAAAAATATTTCCAAAATGATTGTATGAATATAGTAAAAGATGAAAAATATGAACGATTGAAAAAATATTGGATAAGCAATTGCGAAATCGAAACGTGATCTCTAATTGTAAATGAGCAAAATGAAGCAGGTCATTGGCCTTGGCCACGTGGGCAACCACGTGCTTCAGACAAATGAAGGCAGATTGGAGGAGGGGCAATGCTTTTAAAATCACGTGGTGCAGGTCAGAGTGAGACGGAGAGGAGCAGCGAGGGAGGAGCACCAGCACCCCCACTCGCCCCCAAATGCACTTACCCTCCCTCCGCGGCTGATCAGCTGTTTCCACGGCTTGACAGATAAACACACACACATACAAATACACTCAAACACATACACGGACACATGGCCATCGTATACACACAAATACATATACACACACACAAACACACATATACACACGGTCTGAAAAGCCCGCCTGCGCGCAGGCGGCGACGGCCGCCACCACCTCCAACTCTCCACCATCCTCCTTGATCGTCAATGCTCGCTACGGGGCCAGGCCATCTGACAGCTCTCTTCCCCCATCACATCTCCCTTTCAAAATACTATCCTAGCATATATACATACTAAACAACCTTTAGCCTTGCATTCGTTTACAAATTCTATAGATTTACGAATTGGGACACCATCTATCAAATTGTTGGAAAATTTTTTTGAACAATTGCTGACAAATTACCTTCTTGAAAATATAGACTAACCGATTTCATATATATCAAATGAGAATGATTTATTAAATTGTTCAAAATTGTCAAATTTAATTTAATAATATTATCAAAGTTTTGTGCTGATCCCGCATCGCGGGAATAAAGGCAAAGAAAGATTTTCAAAGTTTTAATAAAATGTATTTGATTTGAGATGTGAAAACTTTTCAGATATTCAAAATGCATTAAAGTTAAAAATAAAAACAATTGCCTACCTATGAAAGAGTATAAATGTTCTACATTAAGTCAAGATTAGTGAATTTGGATGATTTACTGGTTGTATGAAATGTCCTAAAATACGAGATCTGAATAAAAACAGAATATTATCATTCTTAATTGAAGGGGTGGGCTGAAGGTAGGGCTAACCCACAATTATAACAAACGCGAGTTTTTAGCATCATCAATTGAGCAAAGGTACATAATAGTTGTACAATGAGCGTCACAGTTAAGTCCCCACCTGGGATCTAGAGCCTTAAGTATATGGTATAGTATACGGCATATAGTGAAAAGTTTAATGACAGAAAAGGTAAAATAAAATCTGGTACAAATGATTTTATTTTAACTTTTCTGTCATTAAAATTATTTCACTATATACCATATACTTTAGGCTCTAGCTCCCAGGTGGGGACTTAATTGTGACGCTCACTGTACAATTTGTTTCTCAACCTGATATTGCCATTAGCGCTCTGACAGTAGCAAACAAACAAACTACCTATTGGTGTTTTATTTGTTTCTAAAGTTTAAAATTGAAATATCTCAGAACTATATAAGCTTATTTGTGGGATAGCACTAAGCCAGACTTTTCAATTTTTTAGGATGTAATATTAATAAACCACTTCCTTACAAATTAAAATAAAATCGTCTTACAAGATCCGTTTAAAAAATTTAGTCCAGACCCCTCGTTAACTTAGGATTCTCGCCAAGTAAGCGATAGCATAGTCGATCTAGCAGTGAATCATGCCCCCACCCTTCTTGAAAGTTATTAACCCTCACGGCCCTCGTTATCGACGTTAGGATCCGAAAATTTCACATATATATATCTTCTTAATAGAGTCAAAAAGAAGGAATCAAGAGAATAAGAAATCCAATTTTTTTTTTTTTTTTTTTTTCTTTTAATATCATTCTAAAAACTAGTACTTAGTTTTATTAAATTCGCTCAGGGGCCCACAGCTTGTGGGTACGTGGATGGCGACCACGAGCTGGGACAGGCAGTCCTTCAGTTCTTTGTATGTCCGTCTCTTCCTCTTTTCAACAGGCGTCAGACCGTCCGACGACCTGTCCTATTTCTTCCGGTAGCATGATAGGGTAGGAGAAAGTGAGGTCCGCCGACCCCGCATCGCGGAAATAAGGCGAGGACAGAAGAAGTTTAGTTTTAATAAATAAGCAAGGTAATAAAAACTCAAATATTTTCTCTAAAGAGGAAAACTACTGAGACTTTATGGCAGCCATCGACTAGAAATACTGTAATCCAAGAGTCATTTCATGGCTCATTTAACGACACGATCGATGATCTCAAGAAAATTATTCATTTCAAATCAAAGTTTGGACGTGGATAGATTTAAATAAATAACAAGTTGAATCAAAAAATGAACAAAATAAATATTGTTTACTCTTTTAAATAAGTCTTGAAGTTCCGGTGTCCGGTGGGACAACGACTTATTACTTGGAGAAATCTGCTTGCCTATGGAATAATTAGGGTCCAATTAGAGAGTACTTTTCAGAATTTCAGGTTTGTAGAGAGGCAAAACAGCCTCATTATCTCCAACATTGTGAGTTAATTAAATAATAAGCGATTATCTCGGTAATCTAGAGTGGGGCTCACATGTTAATTAAGGGCAAAGGGACAAGGGGGGAATGAAAAATCGCGCTTTTTAGCACATTTGACGTGAATGCTGATTAATCGAATCAGGGGTTGACATTTCTTCTTTTAGATGAATCATTAGATTGTCATCTTTCTTATCGAATCGTGACCACGTGGTATCTCTAGGTTCAATGCCCCGATTCCGATAAAAATAACGATGACGTCATACGTGTGCACCAACCAAGGTTTATCAGCAATTAAGTGGCGTGTCTAGTGTTTACATTTTGCAGGCAAGGTCACGGTGGATTGAGAAGAGATTCGAACCGCGACCTTGACTCAAATAATGGCATTTTTTTATTCTCTCTCCCTCCCGAAATTGCATATGTACAAATAAATAGAGAGGTTGGAGGTTTTGCAGTTGGGTCCTCCTCCGGTTGGTAGCTAACAACCTACCACCGACGACCGACCGACCGACGACGTCGACGACGATCAATACGCGGGCCTGAAGCCGGGGGAGCCGGAGCGATATGGCAACACTGCACACCAAGCCAGCCCTCTGGCTTGGGCTGGGACGATGTGGCAACATTGTAGCACTCTATGCATCGCTGCAGCCAAGCGAGGAGGGCCTCGTACAGGTGCATCACCACTGCTGGCCAGAGGACAAACATTCACAGAAAACATCCCTTAGATCAGCTGATCGGTAGCAAATAATTTCGAATTAATGGAAAGTGAATGAGAAGAGAGAAGAGAATGAACCCGATCGCAATCGGAATGCCCGTGATGGCTTTATAGCTCAGGACAAACAAACACAATTAGAAAAACTTGTTTGCAATGCTGGCTGACTTGTGTGGAAACGCATTTTATCTGCTAGGCGATTAGCCGACACAAACGGAATACATTTATTCGGACGTTTAAATGCTATTAAATGTAATTCGTTTTTTTTTTAACCAACCCTCCTCTCCCCTCGACCGCTTTGTTTATTTATCAGAGAGCATCGTTTAAATTCGAGAGAATGCAATTATGACGCGCAGCACAGGTGCGGAACAGAGAGCGAGAGAGAAAAAAAATCCAGGCAATAAATCAAAAAGACCTCTATGAAATGGAAAATAAATAAATATTCAATTGAAGAGATAAAATTAACCCATTTGCATTCTATTCCAATAATTAGATTGGTAATTTATGAAATTGCTTTAAATACAAAATTTAAAAAAAAAATTGATTTCCATTAACGCCAACATTGTAAGCATTTTCAATTCAATTTCGATAATTAATTATTTCCTTCTTTTCCAGAATTAATCAACCCTAAAGATCACTTTATGTCACATTTGGAATAAAATTCCACAGAATTTAAACCCTTTTTTTTCCTTGTAACAATAAATTCTGAGCCTATAATGAGGAGTTTCTGCGGCGGTGTGGGCATGTGGCGTGCACCCTCTCCCTTGGTGTTGCCAATTTGAGATATGCGGCAAAAAAAAAGCATGCCCAAAAATTTTTTTGAATCCTGAAAGTAGTGAACAAGCATTTTCGACTTCAACATATCAAGTGTAATTTTGTTTATTAGAAAGAATGTGGTAATAAAATAAATGAGATATGATCTTTTTTTTAAGAGGTGACTTTAAAACTATAAGATTTGGAGTGGCTCTCTTTTGGTTCTAAATGAAGAGTGTTGTGTTATGCATTACTGAAGAGGAAACCAAATACCAGAAAGGAATTCCAAATATACAAAAAAAAAGAAAAACGGGACATTAAGGATTTGAAAAGGGATCTGAAGAATTTCCTTCGAATACTTCTTTGATTGGTTTTGGCGTCCATACATAACTGATTGTTAGTCGAAAACTATTCGAAAAGGCTGATTATCAGTGTGATAAACTTATCGACGTAGCCATTGTAGGGAACAAATAAAAAACAAGTATTGTTATCGATTTTCCATTGTTTGGCAGATGGGCAATAGAGATAGTTGCAGTTGTTTGTAGGGAGGTGGAGTTGTGTGTGTTCAACAAAAACAGACAAAGGGAATGAAAAAATTCCAAACTACTAGTCTGGGGATTGTCAACAAAACTGTTTGAAATATCCAAAACATTTATTATTATTATTACTGTATATAAAGATAAAATATTTTCAACCAACAAAATTTAGATCGAAATGAATGTATGACAAATATAGTTATCTGTTTTTTTTTTTTCTAATATCTAGAGTGTGTGTTTTTATTATAGGCTAATATTTTAATAATTCTGACATTATCAAATAAATTAAATATGAATAGTAAGTGAAATGTGATTTCGTTTAAAAATTATTTACACATTTCATATCAAAATTATATTTTACATTTTACAATTAGTATAATTAGATTAGCATTAGAGGCAAGGGCGGATACAAGGGGGGGGGGGGGGGGGGTAAAGGGGGTAATTACCCCCTCCCGAGATTTGAAAAAAAACAAACTTTTTTTCGAAAAAAAATTTATTTTTAATGTAAAATTTTACAAATTAATACTTAAAAATTTGATTTGTATTAATATTCTGGCAAACAAGTACAAAATGCGCCTCCTTAAATTACCGAAATTAAGAAAAAATAGTGTGTTGTGCGATAAAATTTAAAGCAGGGCTGCTGGGGAGGCCTGGAGCCAGTAAGTTTTGGAGGAGCAGGTGTCATTAAAATTCCTATGGGATCCAGCAATGCAATTATTTTCTTTATATTTATAATCTTCTAAATACGTGGATCGCGATCATGAGATGGGACTGGCATTTCTTCTATTCTTAATATTGTCAGTCTTTTTCTTCAATAATTGCAACATTTTATTTCTTGTTTTTTTGAATTTTCTTATTCTCGAGCGCATTATTCCAGTACCAATTCAAAAGAAGTATGTTCCAATTTCTTTTGAGGGAAAAAGTTTATGATTAATATAAAAACCCATTCAGGGTATTTACAACTGTAGTATACATATGGCTCTGGAGGCGATTTTGGTAGACATTAAGTATGGTCGTGTAGTTGCTACTTATTCTTCTTCTTTACTTTTTAGAGAAATGGTTTTTCTTGTAAAAATGTGATTTAATATTTTTTTTTTTTTTTTTAATAATGACCATTGGTCACATGAAGCCAGGAAGAAAATAAAAACAAAAGGAGAAACATAAAAGGGGAGAACTCAACCACTTTATTTAGAAATGTGGTCTTGGAGGAGGTGCCTCCTTCTTTGTTAATCAGTCTATATACCAGTGGTTTCCAAACTTTATGTTACCACGCCTTCCTTAAAAAAATATAGACCTATATAATTATATTTTTTTTTAACACTCTCTTTTTTCCCATTCACACTCACACACATGCACAGTCTTTTTCGGAAACTTAGGCCATATAAGATTTTATACGATAACCGTTATTTATGAATATATGTATATTTGGGGTTCAGGCATTCTTATTTGGTATCCAAATGGCTTAAATAAAATCATGGGTCTGCCTGGGTTCCGAACCTGCAACCCTTGGTATAGAAGGCAAGCGCGCTACCAACTACACCAAACCCGAGGGCCTTTTTTTGTCATTGATGATCATCAGAAAGATTTTATTTATCCACAACAGTTTTTTTTTTTTTTTATTCTTGCAATAAAAACAAACTCAAGTATAAACGAAAAAGGCAACAAAATCGCCAATGAATCGTAAGCAAAAGTGAAGAAGCTGTTGTTTTAGAGGCAATATTGTGCAAATAATGCTCTCTTTTTGAGTATGCAAAATAAATTCCTCCTCCTAAAAAAAGATAATAAACATCCCCCGAGCACAGAGAAGATGTGCCACTCAATCATCGTAGGGGACACCAGCTGTTTATTCTCGTTAATCCGTTTGTTTACGACGTAATCAAGAACGATGTGGAAACGTAAACAAAAATGGATAATTTCCTCTCATAAAAGACGGATTACCATTTGTTATTCTTTTATTTAGATTTGTTTTGAAAAAACCTCATTATTATCTGGTCTTATATTAAATATATATGCCTATAAATGAGTCTCAAATAAGCAAAAAGCTAAAATTTATTTAACAAGAAAAAAAAATTATTATATTTTGAATATAAAAAAATCTTGTTTTTTTTTTTTAATATCAAATAAATGTCTAATGCCCTATTAAATAAAAAATGTGACTAGGTAAGGTTGTTTATTTATTACGAATGTCTAGTTAAAACATCCAAGCCAAAACCAAGAGAGAGGAAACTTATTTATATGTGCAGTAAACTTGTTTGTAATTAAATCTCCAGATCTAACCCTTTCTAGGTTTGATTATACACAAATTTATAAAATATATTAGAGCGAAAATATAGGATGTACTATGTTATAATAGTATCAATCATAAATCCTTTAGTATAGTTATTATTGTGAATTCATACTAAATTTTATTAATTAAAAAGTTCAATAATATTTGGTATCCAAATGGCTTAAATAAAATCTTCGGATTGATTGGGGATTCGAACCCGCGGTCCACGGTATATAAAGTTAGCACACTAACCCCTACGCCAAGCCCGAGGGCATAAATAATAGTTATGATATTCGAAGGAGGTATATAGCTGGATGTTGGTATTTAAATTTGGGAGGAAAAAAATGAGCAACGTAGCTAGTTTTAATTCAGTTTTTATTATTAAAACCAAGGCCGACGTTTCGGTCACATATGGGACCAACTTCAGGGCTTTGGTTAATGTCTGAAATAAATATATATCCTCTCCAAGTTGTATTGGGCATACACACTTGTAAATCGTTCAACCAAGTTAATGCCCAAAATCTTTCAGTTTCTTATACCATTGGACACTCTCTGTCCATTTATCCATTTATATAAGACATTCAGTGACGTCATTTCAACTTTTTCTTGGGAGGGGGAGAAACATTTTTTTTTCTTAAAATTTACTTACAAATAGGTATTCAAATTTGGCCAAAAGTTATTTAATTTAATTAAGTGTTTAATTTTGTGCAGTTTGTCTACTCATAGATATATTTTGAAATATTTTATTTAGAATAATATAAAATTTGATAAAAATCAGAGCCCTTGGGGGGGGGGCTTTTGCAAAAGCCCCCCCCCCCCCAAATGACGCACTGAAGACATCAACCTGGTACTGAAGATGGCCCCATATGTGACCTAAACGTCTGCCCTGTTTTTAATAATAAAATGAAATAAAACTAGTTGAGTTGCTTATTTTTTTCTTCCAAATTTAAATTATAAGTAGGGCTCGGATTTCGCCCTATTTGCCTTTTTTTAATTTATGGCTTAAAATTTAGGCCAATATGATATATGTACGTTTCATGAAATTCTGAATAAAATAAGAGGCATTTGTTAGTGCCTAAAATGCCTATTTTGGCCGATTCTGGGTTTTGGTGCCTATTTCATCTGTAAATGCCTTTTTTGGTGCCTATTTTAACTTCAAATAGCCAGTTTCAATTTTTTACGAGCTATACATAGCCTAAATTTAAAATTTTTTGAATTATCAAGAAAATATTTCAAGGGGGGGGGGGTAAAGGGGGTAATTACTCCCCCATCCCCCCGAGATTTAAAAAAAAAAATTTATTTTTAATGTAAAATTTTAAAAATTAGTACTTCAAAATTTGATTTCTATTAATATTCTGGCAAACAAGTACAGAATGCGCCTTTAAATTACCGAAATTAAGAAAAAATTGTGTGTTATGCGAGCAGTCACATCAGATTATCAAAAATAAGACATCAATTTTTAAAAATTTTTATATTATTATTTAAATAATGCCTTTTAAGTGCCTATTTTTACAATAAATGCCTTTTTAAGTGCCTATTTTAATAATTTTTAGTGCTTAGTTGCCTGCCTATTTTAAAGATTTTCAGTGCCTATAAATCCGAGCCCTAATTATAAGATATGAAGGGCCGCTTACTTCTATACTATTTACTTTCTCTTTATACTAGGTATACATGTAATTAATATATATAAAGTATTGCGATCGTGTAAAAATTCGATGTCGAGATTTTGATGGAAATACACGTTTTGAGCCCCCATAGTCTTTCTGTGTGAGGGTATATGTGTGTACCAATTCAGTTTTTACGATTTTAATTAAAAATCATAAATGAATTATTTTTGAAGTACACTTTATTTTACTCTTGCCCTTTATATATGCCGTGGTAATAAAATATAAATATTTTCCTATGATTATAAATTTTACCTCTTGGGTTGTGATATACTATACTATCGGGAACCAAATTATGTCTCGCTTCAAAAAGAATTTGGTGTAAAAGTATCGCATTTCCAAAGGTAAAAGAAGGTTGTGTGCTGTGTAGACACCAGTCCAAATTTTTATTATTTTACTGTAACGTATCATATATACACAAAACTGCTTGATAATGAATAAATTATATTAGAGGATGGCCCGAGTCAGATATATGTTTGTGGGATCTCTGGAATAACTAAAAATCAAAGCTTCCCCCTTCCCCCACCCGGAGCCCTTCGAAGGGAAGTATTTAGACAGTCTTCCGTTTTCCTCGGGGAGATTCCAAAAGATTATGGGAATAATATAACAAGTGCAGGGCCGCAATTAGGGTGAGAGGAGGGGAAGGCACGTGCCAAGAAAGTCAAAGAGAAGGAAGGGTTCAGGACATCTGGATAAAAAAAAAAAACTGGGGGAAAAAAAGAGGTAAAAAAAATTCTGAGCAAGCAAAATCATAGGGAAGCTTGTTTTATCTTGATTATGTCTAATAAATGCACGATCAGTTTAAACAATCAAAGACTGACTTTTTTGAAATTTGTAAAATTATTGAAAAAGATAAAATTAAATTAATGAAACATACTAAAATAAAAGGACGTTCAATAGTAATTTATTCTTATTATAGAAAGAAGTTATGTATTACGATAATATTCATGCGGGTCATCAACATTAAACTATAATTGAAGCTAAAACACAATGGATTGAATAAATTAATATAAGTGGAAACTAAAAATCGTTTTGCAAAATTATTATACCAATTAATAGAAAAGTTAATGAATTTTTTTTAATATTTGAATGGATAATTTTTACTTTCTCTTACCTATATATATATATATATAGTGAGAAAGTATTGGATTCATGTCAAAAATTCGAAGTCAAGATTTTGATGCAAAAACATGTTTTGAAGTCCTCCTGCAAAATGGTCTGTCTGTCTGTGACAAAATACTATTTTGGGTATCTCGAGAACGAAAAGAGCTAAGAGATTGAAATTTTGTATTTAAGTTAGTGACCCGACTTTTGAACAAAATATGCCAAAGAGCATTAGTACTTTACTGATATACAATACTTTTTCAGTTTTTTTTTTTAATTTTCTCAAAATTCGCTGTAACGATTTTGATTAAAATTCAAAATGCTCTTTCATTCTGTATATTCTCATTTTGTCCTCAAAATTGTATGAAGACCACTTTACTCTTGAACTTCATAGGAAAAGGTAAGAGAAATAGTTGCGATGGTAACAAAATATAAATATTTTTCTGTTTATAAATTTTACATCTTGAATTCAAATGTACCCTACTGTCGGAAACTAAATATATCTCGACACAAAAAAATCTGGTGTGACAAGCACAGAACACAACTTTAGATTACCGAAGGTAATCTTCGGTAATCGAAAGGGGGGGTTGTGAGTTGTGCGATCAATCACACCAGATTTTTTTTTAATATGAATGGTTATATAGGTATCATACCTAAAAAAATTAAGTAACATTCTAAAAGTTTAAATAGAGTATCCAAGAGGGGAATCTACACAGCCTAAATAAAGTAAATCTATATATTACACAAATTGTTAACTATAAAAAAAAAAAATATATCTAAAAAATTGTATTTTTCTTAAAAAACGAAAAAGAGGGAAGAAATTGACATTTAGATAAGATACTTTTTTTACCCCTCGCCTTCCAGTTTTAAAAAATAGTCACTTTAAAAAAAAAAAAAACTTTTGGACTTTGATAGATAAGTGTTTTAAAAAGTAAAAATAAAATTAAAATTTTTTTTTTAATATTTATATATGGTGTACTATATATTATTTCAAAAAATGATAAAGTATGTAAAACGAAAACATTTTTCAATGGATGATAGATGGAATGTTCAAAAGTTAGGGGTTTCATTTCCAGAGGGGAACGAGAGTCCATTTATTTTCAGATTACAGGAAATCCATTTTAGTATTCTAATATATTTAGGCTCTATAGAAAAAAAAAAAAAAAAAAAATGGGTATAATGAATGGCACCAACCCTCCGAGTGTTTTCTATTTATCCGATCACAATTATTTAAAATTTATTTAGGCGTAGAAGCAAGGGCGGTCCCAGAGGGGGGTCAAGGGGGTCGTGACCCCCCCCCCCAAAATCTTTTTTTTTAACACACACTTTTTTCCCATTCACACAATCTTTTCGGCAACTTAGGCCATTTAAGACTTAAACGATACTTATATTTGATTAATATATATTTATTGGGGTCCAGGCCCATTTATTTATACTATAAAAAAAAAAAAAAAAAAAACAGTGACCCCCCCCAAAATGTAAGGCTAGGACCGCCCTTGCGTAGAAGGACATATATTGATAAATATGATTCTTTTTTAGATATTACTGAAGGTAATTTGTATACATTTCCCAGTTCTATTTTCTTGAAATAGGTAAATATTAATGATTAACATTCTGTTTGACAATTATTCGAATTGAAAGGTACATTTTGAATTTTATTTAATTATACTTGTTTAATTTAGCTATAAGATTTAATTATTAAAAATAATTTAAATGCTTTCAGTATTTAACCATATTTTCATTCGATAAAAAAAATTGTATTAAAAGAGTTAAAATTACTATCTAATCTCAAAGGGTTTTCAATGCATTTTATTTATATATTTTCCCTCTCGCATCCTTTGATAATCTAATCTTATTTTAAAGCCCTTAATGAATTTACTCTGTCTCTTCTTTTTGGATGTTGCTTCAGTTAAATCTCATGTTTAATTTTATTTTTAATTTTCAGAGAAACCTTAAAAGCTTAGGTGGCTTTGTCTCCCGTCCTCTATGTTTTTTTTTTTATTTAGATTAATTTCCTCTTTTTTTCATCTCGGGGAACAACATCTCGCGGATTATGTTATGAAATAGCTAAATGAGGAGATTTAACGAAAGAAATTAAAAATGGTTCTTCTCTTTCGTTCTATATGTATAATTGTATAAGTGAGTATATGGGTATGTATTGAATGAAAAATTAACGGAGATAATTCAAACAAAACGGCTCGAATGCAAATGCCGATCTAAACAACATATCCGATATTGAATCGGATGGCTCGGAATTTATCAACCCAAGCAAATGTTTTCGACCATCAGAGAGAGGAATAAAAAAGGGGGTGGGATTTGAATAAGAGAAAAAGAGGGAATGTGTAATCAATTTAATTCGTAGTATTTTAGGATTTCATCAAATAAAATTTCTCTCAATACCCAAAGAAAAAAAAATTATATTCCGCAGATGTTAAATGTGATAGTTTTATATATATACCACTAAAAAATGTATTCATGTCATTTGAAATGTAAAGCTATAGAGTGCAAGTGTGAGCTGTGTGAGCTTAAAAATTGAATAGAAAAAAATTCTTAAATATGACGACAGTGATATGGCGAAAAAAAATGTGATATAATTAATTAAATAAGGCATAACTAATCTCTATATATAAAAAATAAACCAAGGCGGATACTCAGAGAACCAGGCAAGAAGAAACAACAGTAAGATCATTGTAAACAACCACTTTGAAGAAGACCCCTGGATGGGTGAAAGAAATCAGTTATGTCGAGTGATTAGGGCAGTATTTCCCAAACTGTGAGCTGGGGCTCCCCAGGGTGCCGCAGCTATTCAGTTGAGGTGCCGTGAAAATTTTCCTATATAAAATATTATATTAATAATATAATTAACTTTATAAAATGTAAAAAAAATGCCTTTGATTTTTTGCTATTAGTCGAAAAACTAGTCAGGAATTTTAATCTATTTATTAAATAAAATTGCAAACATAAGATGTATCAATACGTATTTGAATTCGAAATGAAGAAAAACTATTAGTAACATAAGATTTGGCCTGAGATTTGACATGGGGCACCACGGAAAAATTCTGATATATTGAGAGAACTGAAAAAGTTTGGGAACTCCTGGTTTAGGGGTACAAGTATATAATAAATCACAAATATTCAAATTTTATGAATCAAAAAAATTTGGTGGAAATAGCCAATTTATTTATTTTTTGGAACAAAATAAGTAATTTTTTTAACGATATGTCAGAATTGACAAAACGAAACTGTATTTATAGAGAACAAATTAGAAAGATGATTTATTTATTCCCTATTACGCCCTAAATTCACAAAGAATCACGTCTATTAATAAATAAATAAGCTTACATGCTTTTGAATTAACCCTTTGAAATGTTTCAATCTCTTAGTGCACGCTCTCTTCTCTCTCTGAGTCACAAGAAAACGAAGTAAATAAATTTCTATTCTTTTTACACCCTATAAAGTTAAAGAAGAAGCAGCAACAACGAACATCACACCTCCTCTTTTCCCACCTCCTTTACTCTTTCACCATTGCAAGACGAAAAAAAAAATCTAAACTCTTTATCCTCCCTTTAGGAAGGAAAAAGGCAGACTGGAAGGAAGCAATAACATAATTTGATGGATGATGGTGATGCTTTCATCCTAGCAAGAAAATATTAATAATTGATAATTATATAAGAATATCTTTTGAAGTATTATTTTTATTGAACAAGAAGGAACAAACAGCCAGAGTAGTTTAGTTTATGATGATGTGGTATATGGGCACCCAAGGCAAAAAATAAAATAAAGTCTGTCTACGTTTCGATTGCCCATCGAACTCTTCATCAGGACCTAGGATCAGTCAAACAATTTTATTATAATAGATAATATTTTACTAGCAGGTCTAGCAGGTCGTTAACACGAGTTGACAAAATTAAAATATTTAAGATACAAACAAAATTGATGTCAAATTATCATTACCATTCTCTTGAAAAAAAGAGAATATAAATTGGTAAAAACGTTGCTACATGTCAACTAACATGACAATTTTACATCAATTTTGTTCGTATCTTAAATATTTTAATTTTGTCAACTAGCTAAAATATTATCTATTTTATTATCTATATTATTATCTATTCTATAATAAAATTGTTTGACTGGTCGTAGGTCCTGAAGAAGAGTTCGACCGGCACTCGAAACGTAGACAGAATGTAGACTTTTATTTTATTTTTAGCTTTGGCTGCCCATATACCACATCCTCATATTACAATACCTAGCCATCAAAAAACAACTAGTAGTTTAGTTTAATATCAATTTGTATTGTGCGATTGCTTGGACGAAGCCAACGAGGACTGGTGCCTCTAGCAGGTCGTTAATAGATTTATTTATTTCTTAAATTCTGGAAGTTTATTCCTTAAAGCAAGTTGGAGATTGCCATCAATGAAAAAATACATTTATTTATTTTTTTTAATTAAAAGGATTTTGCACTCTGAAGAGCAACATTACACCTGTACTATTTTCAGGTCTATGAAATGTATTATTTGATTGACAAGGATGTATATAAATAAAAATCTGGAGATGATTTTCAGGCCAATTTATTCGGATTATTCCGAGTCAATGTTTCGGAGTTCAAACGCCTCCTTCTTCAGGACCATGCGGGGTTAAGAAACAAATTTGCCCTCAATTTTGTCATTAGAAATTGAAATCATTTTTTGTCTGGCTCCATTGCATTTGAGTATATGTGTGCTAGCGTAATTAATCTCAATTTCTAATGACAAAATTGAGACAAAATATGTTTCTTAACCCCGCATGTTCCTGAAGAGTCGTTTGAAATCTGAAACGTTGACTCATAGCGGAAGGAGATAATCCGAATAAATTGCCCTGAAAATCATCTCCAGATTTTTATTTATATAGGGTCTACATCTTTCTAAATAATACCCACCAGGCTGACCCCTATCTTCATCTATTATGTGATTGTTTTTTCTATGTAGAATTTGTTGTTAAGTTCATATTTTAGGATTTATGAGAGATTCAATTTTACAACGTAATTTTGTTATGGTCCAGGTTAACGGAACGTATCTGTAAAAATCTTGAAAATTGAAAAAATTCATTTTTCTAGAGTACCCATTACTAAAATGCAACCTATTCTAAAAATATTAGCCTTCAGAAAACTCTTGCCCATTTTCATCCCAAGACCACAAGAAAGCAATTTATAGTCACTCGATTACTTTATTCCCTATTTCAAACTCCTACACTCGATTTATTTTTAACTAGAGTTTCTGTAGAAAACGTGATGAATCATTCAAGAAAACTTTAGTCCTCAATAACATATCCTTTCGACCAGATTCTCCCTAGGAAGGACTAACTTTTGTCTATGCAAAGTATAAAGGCCTAAAGTATTTTTTGAAAAAGAAACGAGACAGCAAATTTTTTTTAATCTTATGATGAAAACAGTCAAAGTTAGGCTACTACAAATTTTTTTTAATTTATAAATTTTTATTAAAAGCCATGGTGGAAGTAGTAGGGTACAAATATTTTATCTAAACTAATATATATTAATAGGCTTTTGGTTACTTTATTCCCTATTTCAAACTACATTCGATTTATTTTTAACTAGTATTTCTGTAGAAAAAGTGATCTATATAAATATTTTTTTTTATTATATAACTTATATTCAGTACTTAACTAAAGGGAATGAGAATTAATTTAATTGATTTAAACATTCATAAAGTTTTAGGGAAATGAAATAAAAATGTTTTATAATTTACATTTTAGTATTAACTTTCATTTAAAGCACAATAAAAAAAAAATCCGAGTGAAATTTATTCAAATTAAAGATAAATAAATAAAAACGAAACATCAAAGAGAGAAAGTTTATTCACGTCTTTTATTAATAATTTGGTTAACTAGTCTTTTTCAAGGTCATGACCGAATCCAGCTTGATTACTTCATTCCTAATATTTATGAGTAATGGAATAGTAATGTTTAAGTTTTATTCAAGAAAATTACATCAAATTAAAGTTACTATTTAAAGAGAGATGAAATTTAAATAAAAATAGGCCCAATCATCGAAATTAAATTTCAATATTGATCAGAGTTTAATTGATCGAGGGATATGTTTAATTATTAAAAAATGAATAAAGGGGTAATTATTTCTCCGGAAGCTTCTAAAACCTACATTCATCTTAAGCCATGTTATCTCAGCTTTTTTTTGCACTAAAAGATAGCTTTGTGGTATCATTCTGTTAAAATGTATTTATATTAAAATTCCTGTTCCAGAATAAGAATCACAGAGTATTAAATACTATCCGCCTAATTCATAAAACCATACGTCCGGGTATCGTCAGGACAATCCGGATTTGGAAAAGGTGTTCGACATGGCGCTCGGACCTGAGAAATGCACATATATTACTAATATGAAACGAAATGTGCCCAAATTGAGGAATTTCACTCCGGCGCCGCACCACATGTTATTGTATTTGAACATTTGATGAAATTTAACTGTTATCATAGGCGCAAAGAACTAGAGAATCGGAATAAATAAAGAAAAATCGATTTTTTTTAAACTTTTTTAATAAATCGGCTCTCCTGAAAATTTAGCCCAATGAAGATTTGGTACCTTTTCATGAGGACGGTCACATATAAGAAAATTATACTTGATTAGTATAAAATAAAATAAAAATGGGATCATCAAATTCCAATAGATTTTAGTTAAAAGAATGATAGTTCTAATTAACAAATAACTAATAATGGGACAATTTGATTTGAAACGTTTCTCTCTATAAAGTTATTTATTTATTTTTTTATACAAGAATTCCAATAGGAAGCTAATAGCTAATCAAAATTGATTGACTGAACTAGAAAAAAAACAACCAACCAATTTTTCTTTTAAGTTAAGTTAGAACCCATTTTTCTTTGAAATATTATGATCATAGAACCCGAATGTCATCTTATCTGAGATATAACTTTTCTGCTCTATTGCCGTATTTCTATTTTCTAAAGAAACATGAAAGTAAAAATATATTGCGACGCTTGTTTATTTTTATTATAAAAATATAAGATCATTTCTCTTTGAATATTACTCCCTCTTTATACTGAATAATCTTCTTAAAAGGAATTTAGATCCGAAAATAGAAAATCTTTCCAATAAGCTCATAATTTATTTCTGGTTAGCCGAGTTGTGTGTCACCCGGTGGATATAATTTATCCCAGCTGATAAAAGGAATCAATAAACGACGTGATTTTTAAAGGCTGGGATGGGGGTGGGTGGGTGGGGGGAATGTGGTAAAATTCCAACTTAGAAGAAACCTACTCAATAATCTACAAAACGACATGACGAATTCGAAAAAAGACGGTCTCTGTTTTAAAAATAGAACTGAACTAGAAAGCAAAGGGATCCGATCTGTGTGGCCTATAAATGCGAACGAAAAACGGTGGCCAGGTCCAGATCATCGGGCGTCATCAATGAAGCTGCGCTGTCATTGCGTAAGAGCGGCCGCATAAACAGCCGGTTAAAAATACATAAATCACGGCTATGACCTTGAACCTAGAAGTGGGGGCAGTGTCCTACCACCCACGTATAAATCGCTGACCATTTTTATATTCAATCAATCATCGGCCACAAGCACAAGAAACCTACGTATGTGTCGCCTAAAAAGTAAACTATTTCGTTTTTGTTTTCAAACAAAGAATACATGTTAATTGTTTTTCCTAAACACATAAATAATCGCTGTCTTTGGTGAATGAGTTGAGTTGGAGAAAAGAAGAGGGGAAAAGGAAAATGACGTCACTCACTCGCAATTAATTTATAATGTTTACATTTTCTTTATGTTTCACTTGCTAACTCTTTTTTCTTATTTATTTATTTTCTTTTTTTTTTTTTTTTTTTTTTTTTTTGAAATTTGAATCGATTCCGGAAGAGAGGTAGAGATATGGGGAAGGTGAATTGTCTCTTAGGCTGGAGCTGTTCCAAGGCAATTATGATCAATTAGCCAATCGGGTGGGAGAATTAATCGAAAATGGTTGTAGAAAATCAACTCAAAATTTTGTTTATGGGCAACATGAGCTTATGGAACATGTGGAAAGCGCCGGGCGCGGCATCTGCGACGTTGCCATAGCGACGATCCGCGCCGGCGGCCTATTGATTGGGACTCTCACTCTCGCTGGCCGGCAACACCGCCACCACGACTGACGTCATCGTGTGCCACGTGGCAGGCGAAACAAAAAGTCGGTGACCATCTTAATGGGCAAAAGGAGGCCTGTTCGCAATGCGGGGTCCAGCAGCCTCACGTGTGTGTGCGAAAGCCCGGAGCGCCTTGGCTTCTTCTACTGCTGGAATGCGCCTCGGCCCCGGCGGAGGATATCCTGCGCAGCGGCAGCACGCAAACCTGCCTAACAGCTTTTTGTGTGGCATGCCTAGCTTAGCTAGCTAGCAAGCTAGTTGCTTTGGCTTGTCTTGCCTTTCCTGCCTGGTTGCTTGCTTGCTTTTCCCAAGCAAGCGCCAAGCGTAGAGCGTTCTAGCGTTCGTGATCCCCGATTTCCTCCCTAAAAAGCGCTGCGCTCATTCGCTCTCTCGCTTCGGCCGCTCTCTCTATTGAACGCGATTGTTGGCGTTGGACGTGTTCGTTTCGGCCAGATCTGGCAACGCAGCGCCACACGCGCCGTCGCCGCCGAGGCCGGGTTCGACCGCTGACGCGGCGTTGCCAGAGCTGCTCGAGAGCCGGCCGGCTCCTAAACTTGAACGGCTCTCCTGCAAGTTGCGAGCCGTTCACTCGAATGCGCTCAGGGCCAGCAGGATGCAGGGGCCCAAACGTTCCGCCGGGTGACAGCTGCCCCCCACCCTCAATCAATCCTGATTAAAACGTCATTAGCCGACCGAATTGAAGCTTCGGTACTTGCCATACCAAATTGTATGCAAACTCTCCCCGATAACAATATAATTAAAGATTAATTAACTCACCCCCGGATCAGGCCCATGGGCGTTGGTATTGACAGGTGGTGGAGGCTGCAAAAGAAAAAAAAACAATCTTAACAAATTGTAATTCCCAAAAAATACATGTCTTAATGGGTCGTTTAATTTAATTTACCTGTCCTTGGTGAGGGTGTGGAGAAGGGCTCGGAGGCGGTGGCTGAGGTCCTGGAGAGGCTTGAGGATGCGGACCCGGTGAAGGGTGCGGTCCCGGCGACGGTTGAGGATGCTGGGGTCCTGGTGAGGGTTGAGGATGTTGAGGACCTGGTGAAGGCTGAGGGTGCTGAGGACCAGGAGAAGGTTGAGGGTGTTGCGGTCCTGGTGATGGTTGCGGATGTTGGGGGCCCGGTGAAGGTTGAGGATGTTGAGGCCCTGGAGATGGTTGGGGGTGTTGTGGGCCAGGAGATGGTTGAGTGTGTTGAGGCCCTGGCGAGGGTTGAGGATGTTGAGGTCCTGGCGAGGGTTGAGGATGTTGAGGTCCAGGTGAGGGTTGTGGATGTTGGGGTCCAGGTGATGGTTGAGGATGTTGAGGACCTGGAGATGGTTGTGGGTGTTGTGGGCCCGGCGAGGGTTGCGGGTGTTGTTGCGGACCTGGAGATGGTTGAGGGTGTTGAGGTCCCGGGGACGGCTGTTGTGAATGATGTGGCGGAGGAGCTTGTTGTTGGGGTTGATGATAAGGACCACCTGGTGGAGGTTGTTGGGCTCCAGGAGGCCCCTGAGGACCCCAACCGCCTCTCTGGTCGTATTGTCCATAAGGTGAGCTCAGCTGCAACAAACGCAGAACGAAAGCCAATTAATGGGATGAAGAGGACAAATCAATCGATATTTAAGTAAAATTCATTTTCATGGAATGAAAACAAAGAAAAGACTAGAGGGAAGGAGGCACATGTGAGATTTGTGTACAGCCTGGTTTGGCACACGCGGTCGTACCCACACCAAGATAAACACAGACAGAGCAGTAATTACGATCGCCCCCTTTCCCTGCTCCCCGTCCTCGACGCTGTCTCTATCACCGAAACTCGGTCAAGTGCAGAGAGCGACGGCATGCAAGAGCCACCCTGAAGGGTGGTGGCCATCAATCAAGCCTTGGCCCTCGGCCAGCCTCTTGGGCGAACGCTTCTATAGGGATCAAGGAAAATGGGGAGGAGGTTCCTATCGCAATTAACTAATCATTAAAAATTTCAGTCGGGTATTAAAATATATTCGAATTTTGAAGTTCCAAAATTCAAACAAAGTTTTAATTTCAAGGATTAAAAGATTATTCGATTGTCGACCTTCGCCTTAAATGAAGTCGTAAATTTTTTTGTTTCTATACGCCCTTAAAAAATATAATTTGGAAAACCTGCTGAAGGAAATATTTTTGAGAAATATCATGAGAACTAAAAATGCTTAAAAAATTGTAAAAAAAAAAAGATTAATTATTTTATTACAAGGAGATTATTTTTATTGCTTTCATATAAAACCTGTTGAGAAAAATTTATAAAATATATAAAAAGGTAGCCTATACTAATATAAAAAAAAATCATTCGTTGAGAAAAGTTAATTAATTTTCTTAAAATATCTTGGAATAGTAATTTTATATTAGTAATAGTAAAAGCATTTTATTTTAAACAATATGTTTTGTAAACAAACCATAATAATGTTTAAAAATTAAGCTACAATCAGAGTGGATAGTGAATCAAAGGTATTAGTAAACTCTTAATTGAAACTTTGAAAGGTCAATTTACAAATTAATAAATATTAAACGAGAAGAAAGTTTTAAGTTCAAGGAGAGAGAAATGAAATGGAAAGAATTATTTTTTCTTTGTTGTAATAAAACAAGTGAAGATGAAAAATAATCAAAAAAGAAGAGATAAGAGAGAAAGATTAGCATTAAAGTGAATTTACTAGACAAGAGGAAAACAACATTACATTTGAAGACAAGTTTTGAAAATGCTTCTATTTTTATTTGCTTCATCAAATGTTGACATTGAGAGATGAAATATTAATTGAGAATTTGTTATCTTTAATTTTTCTCAGATTTAATATAAGTTTCAATTACAGTCGACTCTCGATAATTAGAAATCCAAGGGACTAGAAGAAATATTCGAATTATCGAGTTTTTGAATTATCAACAAGTTTGAATTAACAAGAGGAAAGAAAAAAAATTCAAATTAGTTTATCGAGGTTCGAATTATTGAGAGTCGACTGTATTTTAATAATATTACGAAATGCCAGTTTTTGTGTTTTCCTCATTATTTTGGACAATTTGCACAAAATGTTTTTTTTATAAATCCTAACCCAGGAATACATGGGAGCATTTTAAGTTCAAGTGTCAAAATTTTTAACTTTGTAAATTCCGTTGTATAGT
Organism: Euborellia annulipes; assembly: GCA_023213315.1. Taxonomy (NCBI): domain Eukaryota; kingdom Metazoa; phylum Arthropoda; class Insecta; order Dermaptera; family Anisolabididae; genus Euborellia; species Euborellia annulipes. Next base: position 55,223 of record JAKCPI010030700.1, read on the forward strand.
AATGAATCAATTTACAAGATGGTACAGTCAGCCAAATTCGTGAATTCAAGCAAATAAAACTTTGAGTTCATGAATGAGCATCAGACGAGAAGTCCTGATAAAATGACTCATTGCCATCAACCGTCAGTGGATGTATTATGCTATAACATTATATAATCTAATGAATATCAATAAGATGACGTAAAGAATCCAAAATGAAGAAAATAATTTAAGATTCTGATGTGTCAAATTAATGAAGAAATAATGTAAAAGCAAAATGTTGACAACTATTTAAAGATAATTAAATTTCTTTTCAACTTTTTCTTAATAAATGAAATAAAAAATCTATAAATAACAGGAAAAAAAAATGTTTTCTAAAGTGGAATTTATTTAGATGTACCAGTAGTATATCATAACTTCAAATTAAAATGAACCTAAACTTTTCTTATCAAGAACTTGGGGGTCTAATTCTACACGTCCCAAGGGGCGTATATAAGGGGGGGGGGGAGGCCCGCCCCCCCCCCGAAATTTCCTAAACACATATACATATATAGGGATATACAGACATCAGCACAACAAATTTTTCCGCAGGACGAAAAACTTTGGTTCCGCAAAAGAAAAAATGTTCCGCAAAAAATTTCGTGTGAAAAAAAATATAGTTTCTTAAAAAAAAAATTTTCCGCAGAAAAATTTTTGAGTTCGGCGCCCCCCCCCCCGAAAAAAATTTCTATATACGCCCCTGACACGTCCTGTATAGAGAATGCCAAAGTTAAAGGACACCCATGCGTTTTCTATATGTGATCAATTCATTATTTTCAATTTGAAAAATTATTAATGTAACTTTCGTGGTTAAATCTGGAAAATTACCATCTTTAAAAAAAAAGCAATGAAATTATCAGTTGTAGAAAATATATTATTAACTTTGTTTATGGAATTAGTATTACAAAGTGTAGGAGGGGGAGTCTGCTTTTAATTTGATATAAAGATATAATTGTCCTAACATCAATGATTTTATAAAAATAAGTGTATAAATTAAATTTGTGTCAATTGATGAGGACTGCTAGTTTCCAAAAAATTTGAAGTAATAGAGAATAAATTCCAATTTATTTCATTTTAAATATGATTGTGTAAGTGAATAGATATAAAAATAGCAATAATAAAATTGTAACAAATGGCGAGGGCTATAAATAGATACAGTATTTTGATAATAAAGAGTAAAGCTTATTTTTTCTTTTTTTAATTTCTAAACACAAAAAGAAAATATTTACCTTCCATAGAAAAGAGGTGCATATATGAGACATTTTATCAATTTATTTTAGAATTCACTTTAAAATCACATAAAAATACTAAAAATGATTAAAATAAAAATCACAGAAAAAAGTCATGAACATTCTAACTGTCGAGATGAAAAGGAAAGGAATTTGGAGGCGCTGCAAGCGGACACGATGACCACTCAAATCAAAACAAAGATTAAATTCAAATTCTAAAATAAATTAATCCATTTAATTTCTTCAAACTTAAAAAAAAAAAAAATGTAATAAAAAAATGCCTAGAAATTAGAATCATTAAAATTATTTTTTTTTATATCATAATAAAACATAGATTGTAAACTAATTAAGAGGCGCAAAAATTGAAAATGTTAAGTAAAAAAGTTTTTCTGAAAAAAAAATCTGGTGTTATTGGTAGCACAGTACACAACTTTCCCTTACTTTCAATAAGGTAAGAGAAAGTTGTGTACTGGGCTTGTCACCAGATTTTTTTATGTCGAGATATATTTAGTTGCCCTTAGCACCAAAATTTCAAACTTGACCACGTGATTCATAGATAGCGCTGAGCTACGAATGCTCCTTCACATCAGTTGGGTAAAGTCATAGGCGCCGGAACTGGGGGGAGGGGGGGGGCAAGGGTACATTCCCCCCCCACGGCATCCTTCCGGGGGCGGGGCGGGGGGGGCAGAGGGCAAAATTTCTTCTTTTATTTCATATATTTTTAAAAATGATATATTTTTACTTTTGAAAAATAAAATCTTCTAAATTAAAAAAAATTAAAAGAGTAAGAAATTCATTTTTTTTTTCAAATTTTTTCCAAAAATTTTTGATAAAATCACTGGCAAATTTTTTAAAATTTTAATTTTATTAAAATTGTGATTTTATTTAAAATTTTTAAAGTTTTATAGTAGATTTTTTTTGTTTTATACTATTTGAACATATTAAATTATTTTAATTTCCTAAAAAAAATTTCCCCCCCCTCCCCCCCCCCCGATTGAAATTCGTTCCGGCGGCCCTGGGTAAAGTGTACTTCAAACAATTTTAACAAAAAATTTCACTGATATACTTTTTAAAGAGCATCAAAAAAATGGTTGATTTATGAATTTTGATTAAAATCGTTGGAGCGAATTTTGAGAAAATCGAAAAAAACTGAAAAAGTACCTCAATAAAGTATTAGTATTTTGGCCGATTTTGTTCAAGTTATTTTCACTCCTTTGGGGGGGGGGGGGACTAACCCAAATTTAAAATTTCAACCTCCTAGCTCTTTTCGTTCCTGAGATATTTTGTTCACAGACAGACCAATTTACGGGACCCACTTTTTTTGGACTCAGAGGACCTCAAAACGTGTATATCTCCAACAAAATCTCGACATCGAATTTATGAAAATGTCGCAATACTATCTCTCTATATATCTTTATATATAGGGTAAGGTAAAATTCCCATCAAATAGTGAAAATCAAAGCATTTTATCAGAATCTACTTATATAAGCCACTTTTTTATGCTATGCTGCTTGAACATTTCGTAAAAAAAAAAAAAAAAAAAAAATACTCGGGTCTTATGTTTTGTAAACAATGCCAATTTTTTAGACTTATTACTCAAGTGAGGAGAGGGGATTTTCGCAACGGTTGTATAACGGGCTTAAACAGTAGAAATGGTTATTATTAAATGTTTGCTTATTGTTAGTGGAGTGTCATTAATGCCTGTTATCAAGGAGATAAGAGCGTTTAATATAGCTCCTGAGAAAAAAGCTGAATATATCTATTGAGACATACCGAAAATGCGTGAAATGAGAAAACAAATTTTTTATTGAAACTAATAAATAAATATAAGTGAATAAATAAATGGTCTCTGGCGATGAATGAAAATAAAATGAAAACTTCAACCTCAAAACGTGTATATCCATCAAAATCTCGAAAACGAATTTTTGACATGAATCTAATACTTTCTCACTATAAATATATAGGTAATAAAAAGTGAAAATGAGAACTGGCGTTAAATAAAATCAGAAAATGATTGAAGCAATTTTTGATTTGGTGGGGATATTTTTAAGAAACGCCGTCGATTCATTCACTACTGTCAATGTAAGAGAGTTATTAAGAACCAAAATAAAACAACTTACAGACAGACATTGAGTTGAAAGGCATTTTTTTTCTTTAGTTTTCAACAACATAGAACCAGAACATGTTAGTGTCTCTGACATGTTTCACTCATACAATACTTCCAATCACTTCGTAATGAAAGTAAAAATAGAAAGATTAAAAAAAAAGTAAATTTTACATGACCAAATTTACTATATCGTTGAGAAAACTTAAAAAACAGAATTTAAATGATTTTTAACAGAAGCCCAAAAGACTAAAAAAAAAAAAAAAAAAAACCTGAAGCATCGCCAAAAAAAGATTTTTCTATGCAAAACACATCTACAGCTTTTTTTTTTATTGTTTTAAAAATCGCGAATAAATAGTTATGAAAAAAATTTAAGAGAATTTAATAATAAATTTTATTTTTCAGACTTTTGTCAAATAAATAATTCTAAAAAAGAGTTGTTAGTTGTACAGTATATATTGCTATTATTCAATAAAGATTGAAAAATAATTTGTATTCAATGGTTGATTTACTTTACCCGTCAATTTATCGTGTACGTCATATACAGTAACTGCTTACTTACTTTTAATACATAAACACATGACGCACACTTATGTATTTATATTATTCAATATACTCATCTTGAAATTAAATGTCCAAGTTATGAAACTAAATGTCTGATGATGAAAAGGATTATGTTTTTTGTAAGTAGTTTTTTTTGTTCAATTCAAAATTGAATTTTGGTCGAATCTTTTGCATGTGCACTTGTTAGTGAGTCAGGCAGTGCCTCTAGAAATGATGTCATCAGATTGATGTTATTTTCATAACACAGAGCATTTGTTTCAAGATTTTAGGTTGAATTAAAATTAATGTGTCACAATGTGTTAAAACTAGAGCAAAGCATTTAATATATAGACTATATAGGTCTATATCTGAATTTAAAGAGGTGAATAATTAAATATTCTATCTTCTAATGATTGATTTATAAAACATATTATAGAAATTTTAGTTCTTTATTGATCTCAGCGAAATTTTTCTTTTCACTTTTCCATGGGAATAAACTCCTGCTGGGCTTGGGAAGCTCGATTGTGATTAATTATCAGGTATTTATTATTTACAAATTGAAGATGTTTTTATATAATGGATGTGATTTATAAAAATAAATTGAATACAGAGAGAAAAAAAACCTCTCCAAAAAAGACATTATTATCAACTCAACATGATTTATTATAGTGTTCAATTCAAAAATATTCAATTTTTAATGGAAAGTTCTATAAATATGAGGATAAAAAGATTAAAGCCGACTTTATTGTTATAAAAATTATTTTATTTCATCCTAAAGAGTAGCCCTCGGGGCATGGCGTAGAGGTTAGCGTGCTAACCTCATATACCAAACGTCGCGGGTTCGGACCCCAGGCAGTCCGATGATTTTATTTAAGCCAATTGGATACCAAATGGCTTAAATAAGAATGCCTGGACCCCTATATGTATATTTATCAATAACGGTTATCGTCTAAAGTCTTAAATGGCCTGAGTTGCCGAAAAGACTGTGTGAATCTGTGTGTGAGTGTGAGTGTGAATGAGAAAAAAGTGTGAATGTTTTTTTAAAAAAAAAAAAAAAAAAAAAATCCTAAAGAGTAGACGTTTATACAATTAATTATATCTTCTTCAGGTTCCTTATATTTAGAGAGCGGAAAAGTCTCTTATTTTGGGAAAAAAGTCGCCTAAAAAGTATATTGTTTTAAGCTAAATAGTCGGTAAAAATTCTGTTTATTTATTTAGAATGAAAAAAAAAATCTTTAGAATTTTATATTTCTAGACAATCCAAATGAATTTTTCCTAAAATAAGACCAAGTCGCAAATTATCCAAGACTAATTCTGTTTTTTAGTGGCAAAGATATACGGGTATCAGGGCCGGAACTACGAGATTTTTAAGGGGGAGGGCAAAATTTAATTTGCCGCCCCCTCCTTAAAATTTTCTATACAAAATTCATATTATTTTACCTTTTTTTTAGTAAATCTTTCTTTAATTGCCGCCCCCCTGATATCTGCCGCCCGGGGCACATGCACCCACTGCCCCCCCCCCCTAGATCCGGCCCTGACGGGTATATAGAATAAGTATCTTGAAAAGACATACAAGTCTCAATTAAAGAAATTATTCTGCAACCATTTCAATCATTCTATTTGGCAGCCACAGATTGCAAAGGAAAATAAATAAAAATAAACTAATACATTAGCCAAATGTCACAAGTTTCGCAGTATTCCCTAGTAGACTCATTCCATTTTTATTTTGACAAATTTTAATTTTTTTTTTAGAAAGAACTAGGGTCCGACCGAAACAAGATTTTCAGCCGAAACCGAAACCGAATATTCGGCCTCAACCATAGTTTCGGCCGAAACCGTAACCGAAACCGAAACTTGTATTTCCTATAAAAATTTTTTTCATTTTACCTTTTTTTTTTTTGAATTTTTTTTTCCCTCCCGTGAAAATCATTTTTACCTTTTTTTAGGGAGACTAAAATTTTTTCTCCCTCAAGTGCAAATTATTTGACCTGTTTTTTTTTTTTGCATGCGAGTCTCATCCCATTTTTTCAGACTCTGGTTTCGGCCGGCCGAAAGGTTCGGCCACTTTTTGGCCGAAACCGAAACTACGGCCGAAACCATGATTTTTGGCCGAAACCGTAACCGAAACCGAATATTCGGTCGGTTCCTAGAAAGAACACAGATTTTGATTTAAACATTTTATCTCAGGGATTCTAAACACTTTATAATGAGAAGAAAGAAATCTCATATATCGAAAAAGACTTACTAAATTTTAAAAAAGTATTTTTTTTTTCTATTTTTGAAAAATAGACGGTCATAATAGTCGGTTGTTCTTCTGATCAAAAAAAGTCGCAAAAGTGGTTTTTCAAAATCTCAAAATTTTATGAGATCGGTGGAGATCTGATAAAATCTTGAAAAGTCTCCCAATTGACAAAAGTTTAAAGACTTTTTTCCTCTCCCTATTTATATTTTACATGTGTTTTCCAACATCTGTGGATCCTGAAGACGTACAATTTGTTGCCGAAACGTTCTACTCTTGAGTGTGAAATTAAAATCATTTTTAATAATAAAAGCTATTAGTGGTGTACTCTTTTCTTTCAAAAATATCAGATGCGAAATATCTCCATATACTGGTACCTCCAATTCTAATAAAACTCATTTTTAATTAAATATCTATCAAAAATCTAACAATATTTCCATTTTTATAATGAATTACTTATAAAGAAAAACTTTATTCTAATAACAAATCGACATTTATAGAATATATTGTAGATTCGATTTTGAAGCTACTTTTAATACAGTCGTGAGGAAACAATTCTATTTCTCCAATTCACTAAACTAACTTGTTTGCTATTTAAAGAAATGACGTGGAATTTTTCTTTTTTTCCCTGGTTGACTACCTTGAATCCTTTCAATTACTATTTATTATTGTATGAATCTGCAAGAGTGAGTTTGTTTATTCAGAGGGAAGAAAAGAGAAAAGAAGAAAGAAGACCTCTATAGTTTCCTGGAGTTTATTGGCTAAAGAAGCATCAAAAGGGAGAATGGGGGGATCGGGGGCTTGGCAAGGCTGCCCGTGAAGGAATCCCTCTCTTCGGGTACAAAGGGCCGGAGTTGTGGGGGTCGGGGGTCAATGCTCCCAACATTATCCTGTGACGTGGTGGGAGGGCGAAAGCGCGCGCGCCTGCCATGTGTGTGTCTGTCTGCCCTCTATGCATTTCTCTATGTCTGATCGAGGCTGGGATTGATCAGCTGATCTCGGAACAGTTAGCTGCTGGCTGGCCGAGGTGACGGGTCGCCAACATAAACAAAACACAACCACACTTACCACTTTGTAGGTCAAATGAAAGAGAATGCATCCCAGGGTTGTTTAATAGAAAACCAGAGAGAGAAGGAGATAAAGGAAAGAATAAAAGGAGACCCAAGGAAAACCTTAGGTGGCATTTGTTGACATTAGTGTTAAGAAATGACTTCCTTGGCGTTGTTCTTCTAAAATAAATTTGCATTTATTAATTAGCAACGATGATTTTTAAGTAAATCCAATAACTGCTATCCTTCAATATCTCTACTTTGATTAATTGATTTCCAACTATTTTAAATAAATTTTATCGAATTTCTTAGCACCAGACTTTGTCCTCGGGTTTAGGGACTTGTCATTACTCTAGAAAGGGTGAGTAATAAAAAATTATATAAAAACTTGAGAACTCTTGAGGAACATAACCAAGAAAAAGTTCTAAAATATAATTTCGAAGAGTAATTTGAGGAATAATGTTGGGACTTATCTTTGTCATTATATGATTAACCTTCTGAATTGACTGTAATACCAAGATATTGCCTGCTGAGTGCCATAATGGCGTTTTCAACATTTAACAATTCGAGAAAAGGCGCTTGAAAGTTTTATAAACATATACATTTAAATAGCCGGACAGCAAATGAAAAGGCCAGAATCAATAGCAAAGAATGGAAATATATTTTTGCCACTCAAAAGAGAAGACGTTTTAACAGAGTTTGGTAGGCTCAACTCAAAAATTGAATTATTGGACTTTCGCCACTATGATTCTCAGCAGGCTAGATTATAGAGTTTTTCGTATTTTGGAATAATTCATATAAAACAGCAGCATCTTTAGGAAATTTTTTTTAGGATATTTAATAGTTTCAAAGACAATTAATGTTTTATTGATGATGATTCTTTTTTCTATCTTATGTGAGAAGAGAAATTAGACCGGTATTTAAAAATAAAATATGGGTCAATTAAAAAAAAAAAGGAAAATAATACAATGATTAATTATAATAAATCCAAAAAATAATGAGGGATAAGAATTTTAGTTTTATTCATCTCATAAAGCTTAAAAGAAATGACGGTAATCATAAAGAAAAGGCCAGAGTCTTAAAAATGATGTAGCATAAGAAAAGAAATATACCAAGGAATAAGTGAAGACCAAGAAGTAGGGCTGGACGGTAAACCGGTTTACCGGTAAAAACCAGTAAAAATTTTTTACCGAAAACGCGGTAACGAACCTCTAATTCGATAAAAACCGGTTTTTTTTCGAAAGTCGGTAAAAACCTATTTTTTCGGGCGGTAAAAAATTTTGGTTCGGCGAGAAAAAAATGTTCCGCGGCGGCAAAAAATTGGCGTCTCTAAAAAAAAGGTAAAATATTTTTCCGGCCGGGGAAAAATTTTGGTCCCGCAAAAAAAAAAATGTTTCGGCAAAAAAATTTTGGTTCCGCGAAAAAAAAAAATGTTTCGGCAAAAAATTGGCTCTCTAAAAAAAAGGTAAAATATTTTTTCGGCCTGGGAAAAATTTTGGTTCCGCAAAAATGTTCCGCGGCGGCAAACTTTGGTTCCGCGGGCGGTAAAAAATTTTTACCGACTTTCGAGAAAAACCGGTTTTTTTTTCATTATCGAGGTCGGTAATGAAAATCCATTACCGTCCAGCCCTACCAAGAAGTATCCAAATAATATCGTCTCAAGAAAAATTGTGTGAATCAA
>JAKCPI010030702.1:0-14645 GCA_023213315.1 Euborellia annulipes
GACTTATTGTAAAAAATTGCCAATTATTGTAAAATCAAGGAACTTCTTTGTGTGGTATTAAAGAGGGATATGGTATGAATATCTAAAAAATGACAAAATGGTTGCTTATGACTATCTTCCACTAAGCCCTTCAATTAAAAAAAACTCTATCAAATTACACACTATAAGTAAAAATTTTACGAAAAATTCATATTCAAGAAAATGGTTAGTAAATTGTTCAGAAATGTACAAATCATTCTTTTTGATTAATTAATTGATTTTTTGAGTTACAAATGTGTTGATTTTAATCGCGTTGACAGCTGACGTTTTATTGTTCCCCCGGTGACGTCATTGTGCAAAAAAAATTCTAATTTCCTGAGTTATGCGCACTTGACCCTCGCGTGGCATTGAAGGGGGCGCCGATTGGAGGGGATGCAGCATTTCGCAACGCAGGGCATGGACTACGGCTTCACTTGGAAAAAAAAAAAAAAAAAAAAGGTTCGACAATATCAAACCTTATCACCGGCTAATCAATCACACGCTTCGGAGGGGCAATGGGAGTTGATTGATAGATGAAGATTTTTTGGAGTGAAAACAAGTTATGAAAAAAAATCTGGTGTGATGGTCGAAGTAGGGAAATAGGGCCGAATTCAGTTTTTTATTTTTATTTTTTTTTTTTGTTTTTCATTAAAAATATTGAAAATTTTGCTTTAAAAAAAAATCAAGTAATTTGCTGTTTTTGATTTTTGAAAATATCTTTATATGAAACCCAAGTCACTTCTGACTTTAGTTAAAATAAAGGTTTTTGCAAAATTTATTTTTTCTTAAAAAAAAAAATCTGGTGTGACTGGCGCACAGCACACAACTTTCTCTTACCCTTCGGTAATCGAAAGTTGTGTACTGTTCTTGTCACACCAGATTTTTTGTGTCGACATGTATTTAGTTCCCGGCAGTAGGGAATATTTGAATTCAGATGTAAAATTTATAAGTATGGGAAAATATTTATATTTTGTTACCATGGCAACAATTTCTCCTATCTTTCCTGTGAAGCACAAGAGTAAAGTGTGCTTCAAACAATTTTGAGGGCAAAACGAGAATATACATTTGAAAGAGCATCTAAAAAATAATTGATTTTTGAATTTTAATCAAAATCGTTAGAGCGAATTTTGAGAAAATCGAAAAAAAACTGAAAAAGTACATCAGTAAAGTACTAGTACTCTTTGGCCGATTTTGATTAAAAGCTTATTTTTCCGGTCCCGGGGCGTGTTTAACTTAAATATAAAATTTCAGCCTCATAGCTCAATTCCTTCATGCTTAAAATTGAACACACACCCACCCACCCACCCACAGACAGACCATGTCGCGAAAACCACTTTTTTGGATTCAGGGGACCTCAAAACGTGAAGATCCATCAAAATCTCGACATCGAATTTTTGACATGAATCCAATACTTTCTCTCTATATATATATTACATACATACCTAGGTAAGAGAAAGTAAAAATCACCCATTTAGAACTTTTAAATTATGTGCGCCAGTCACAACAGATATTTTAATAAACTGTTAGTTTCATGAATTAGAAAATAGAATAAAAGTTTATTTTTAAAGAGTAGTTGTATGTTTTTATTTGCGAAGACAGAGATGGATTATCGAGACATTCCGATTGATAAATTGTGAATAATATTTATTGCCTTTCTCAACGGAGATATCATCAATAGAGGGCTGACGGCTTTAGCTTTAATCCAGTAAAGACGTTCTCGTCGATTGATGGAAAAAAAGTGGATCCAAAAACGCAACTCTCGATTTCGGATAGCCTCTTAATCGAAATGCGGCAGGTGAGAGAGGAGAGTTGTAGGAATAAAAAAATTTCATTACCAAATCATAAAGTTAACTCAAAGGTTAAAAGACTTAAATAAACTTCTGGAGATAAATCACCCGATTTACAAATTTCTGATCTGTTGATACGAAGAAGAAAAAATAATTTAGTAGCTCTGCGTGTAGATGAATTTATAAAACAAATAAATCTTCACTTTATAGCGTTGGTGAAATAAAAGATCTGAGCTTTTCAGATAATATCGTTCTTTCTTATATCAAATATTTATAGTAAAAGTATATCATCTTTTTTAGTATCATTTCTTTCTTTTAATCAATCTTATAATCATTTAAAATATTTATGAATTTGAGGGAGCAAAAAATTTAAGCAAATAAAACAATTGATCAAAAATTTTTGTTGACTTTTTAACATCAAAATTCTTTAAATTTGATGATACAGTATATCAGTGGTGGTTCCCAACCTTTTTTGATGTGCGGCCCTCTTTTACCGTAAAAAAAACGCTGAGGCCCAGTGCATTTGGGCCATTGCATACCAAATCGAACGGTTTGAAAAATTTTAATTTTTGATTTCCTCCATTTTTTTGATATTTCTTAGTACACCTTAAAAAAAAACCCTCCTGTTAAATTTTGAGATTTTTTTAGATCATTGGTTCAAATTTTTGAAAAAAACCCCCTTTTTTTTTTGCCCCATTAAAAATGGTCCAATTTCCAACTTTTTCTTTTTTTAATTTTTCTTTTTTGTGTAGTTTTCAAGAAAAAATACAATTAATTTTTTTGAATAATTTTCCTGTGTCATTTTCAAATTTCAAAATTTTAGTCATTTTCTGAAAATCATGCATACTTCAATTTTCCTAAAAAAATTTTATAACAAACAACTATTCATTTCACAACTTTTCGGCCTTTCCGGTCGTGGGATCTCTATGTCTATTAATTTTTTTCGATTTTTGAAATTTGAATTTTCTCCTATTAACCATTTTTAAAAAATAATAGACATAGAGATCCCAAGACCGGAAAGGCTGAAAAGTTATGAAATGAATAGTTGTTTGTTATAAAATTTTTTTAGGAAAATCGAAGTATGCATGATTTTCAGAAAATGACTAAAATCTTTTGAAATTTGAAAATGACACAGGAAAATTATTCAAAAAAAAATTAATTGTATTTTTTCTTGAAAACTACACAAAAAAGAAAAATTAAAAAAAGAAAAAGTTGGAAATTGGACCATTTTTGATGGGGAAAAAATTTTCAAAATTTGAACCGATGATCTAAAAATCTCAAAATTTAACAGGAGGGGTTTTTTTTTTAAGGTGTACTAAGAAATATCAAAAAATGGAGGAAATCAAAAAATAAAATTTTTCAAACCTTTCGTTCGATTTGGTGTGCAATGGCCCATATATATAATTAAATGAGCTTATATATAATTTTTATCTTTTCTTAGATGTCCGCGGCCCAGTTCCAATCAGCTCGCGGCCCACGGGTTGGGAACCTCTGCAGTATATCATTAATTTGGAAATTGGCTATTTGGTTGAAGAAAAAATTATTTCTGTTCTGATAATAAGTTATAGAGAGAAAAAAAGAATTTATCTTTCATCAACATCTGAATAGAAATTGCCTTAAATTTTTATATTTAAAAAATATTGCACTTTAGCCTCGCTATAAAATGAAATTTTTATGTTTTTTAATACTAAACAGCTGCTCTGTCTATTGGGATCTATGGGAGAGGCGTGGCTTCACCTGGTGGCAAAAAATGAACTAGCCATTGTAGGATTGAATGGCTGAGCTGATACGCAAGTACACGTGTTTTATGAGACAAAAAGTTTAATTAAAAATAAAAAATGGGTGTGACGATACAGGAAATTTGTAGGTTTTCTTCTGCCACACTTACTAATAGAAATTTTATTTGTGGAGATAATATTATTGATCCTGGTGATGTTTTAAAGTGAGTAATAGTAATGACAGTTTCAATGACAGACCAAATTCTTGCTTTCTGTTTACAAACAACAAGTTTACGAGAAGAATTTCATGCAGTGGCGTCATTGGGGGGGAGGCATTTGCCCCCCCCCCCCCCCCCAAGGGCTCTGATTTTTATAAAATTTTATATTATTCAAAATAAAATGCTCCAAAATACATCTAGGAGTATACAAACTGTACAAATTTTATAATAATAATAACAAAAAATGTGTTTGGAGTGCACCACATAAATCAGCTCTTAAAAAAATACGATATGAGACGCCTTTGCTCGAGCACAATTGTTTTAGAGAAAAACAAGAAAAAGATAGTGGCAAAAATTAAAAAGAAGGTTTCTAAATCTGATAGATTGATTCTTCTACAATAAAATTATTTATAATTTTCACTATACTGTCTTTTTTTGGAAAAGAATGAAATCGAACTGTTTCATGCATGTTAGATGCATGACTTTTACACCCGTAAACACAAAGTAGATTGCTTTTATTTTTATAAGGAGAAAATTTCATATTTGTGAATATATTAGTGTATGTATGTATTATTTATTAATCTAACAATAATGTTTACTCGTGGGTTATAACTTTTTTTTTTAAATAATACAATTATATCAGATGTTTAAATGTTCTTGTCCCTTATATCACGTTAAACATATGAAGGTTTATCCTACAATCGCTAGTTCGAATTTAAGCCACCAGGTAGAGTATTGAAATGCTAAAGATCCCAATAAATGTTTAGAGAAATTACTTATACTATCACTTTCTTTTTAAAAACACTTTTTTAAAAGTAGAAGCTAAAAGCTATTGGATTATTATTACTCAGTGATGACGTTAAGATCGTGTCAGCCCTAACCAATCAGAAAGCTTGTTTTTAACTGTCACTTGGAATATTTTTTAAGTAATTTATTTTTATTTTTCTTATTTATTTAATTAATATTTCATCTATAATAATTTTTTCTAAAGTAAATAAATAACTCTTGCCTGTTTTTAATGCGTTCTCGAAGTAGAGACAAACTATTAATAGCATTATTATAGGCCTAATTGTTAGTCTCTCTCTTAGTTAGTATATAACACGTAGAACTTTTGGAATAATATCTTGATCCCGACATCTTTTCAAAAAACGAACTAAGTAATTTTGCTTTTTTGATAATTGAAATTAACTGCAGAACAAACAGTCGAAACGTTGTACAGTATTTATATTTCTAATAAATAATTAATAACAATAATTAAAAACTCTCATAATAATATTTTTTTCATTTTTACTTTTTCTTATGTAGGCCTATATATGTTAATAAGTATTGGATTAATGTCAAAAACGATGTCGAGATTTTGATGGAGATACAAGTTTTGAGGTCCCTAGGTATGAAATACCCCCCAACGGGAAGGAGGGTCCGGGGCTCTCCCCTGGAAAATCTTTTTAAATTTTATGACTCTAGAAGCATTTTCAGTCCATCCTGAAAAATTATAGGGTCGTGCTAAAACTAGATATGTAGAACTTAATGTTACATTTATTACCAAGTTTAGGTAGATAAATAGTCTACTATTTGAGCAGTTTCTAGTTTTAAATCTAAAACAGCTTTTTAATCTCCAAATTTCGAAAAAAAGTGGGTCCCAAAAAATGGTCTGTCTGTCTGTGAACAAAATATCTTAAGAACTAGGAGGTGGAAATTTGATATTTAAGTTGAGTACCCACTGGCACGTTATAGGAAGTTTTTGAACAAAATCTGTGAAATGGGAGGCCATAGAATAAAATATAAATAGTTTTCTAAGTATGTAAATTGTACATTTTGAATTCTAATAAATCGTCAGAAACTAAAAACATGTCGACACAAAAAATCTGGTATGACAAGAACAAAACAAAACTTTCAATTAGCGAGAAAGTTGGGTGCTGAGCGATTAATCACACCAGATTTATAAATTTAAATATTTATTTCTCCGAAGCTTAACATTATTCATTTTATTATACCAATATTGAAAATATCTCGCTAACCCAGATTTATTTATTATTTAGATTTGACGACATTACTTCTAAATCGATGTTAGCAAAGAAGATTCACCTCCCATCCCCTCCCTCCCCTCCCGCGCTCATAAACGAAACGATTTATCGAGTTGTTGTTGTGTAGTGCTAATTTATTATCGGTGTATTGGTGTGCAATATGCATGCTAAAGCGAGGCACTCACACACGATGGACATGAGGTCAATACATTAGCAGCGAGAAAGCCGAGAGGTTGAGGATGTCGATAATCCCAAAGGAGCTATTAGACGTGCATTGTGATACGATGAGCCAACCCGAAGGATCAACGGATGGTTAGAGCTCGGGGTAGTGGGAGGGGGGGGGAGGGAGTCTAACGTCTTAGTCGACGATGTTTTAATAATGTCACACCTTCATCAATAATGAATATTCATTTAGTTAATAAATTCAAATTATTAATGGGAATTTATGCGAGTCTTTCTTTATTTATTAGTTTAATCTTTTTTTTAAGTTCCTGTAGAAACAATGCTTCGGTTATGCTTTCAGGTTATCTAAAATGTTTGACTCTATGACTAATGACCCGTCGGTACAATAATTCATGATGAACAATAAATCCCGAAATAATCGATTGATTTGAAGCATATGAAAAAAAAATACCTCATCCTATCTTTGAGATTTAAAGGCTAATATATTGAAGGTCATTCGGTCGCAAATACAAATCTAGAAGTATATTTTAACCGGTTGCTTCACAACTAGTCAATTAGCAAACTTATCCGACGGATAATCATCGATATATCAAACAAGAATACACTAAATCTTCGAGTTAAAAAAAATGAGTTTTATCACATCTCAACTGAGGTATAAGGAATGTTTTGAGAAGTTAGCAACTTAAGGCGGAAGGGGAGCGAAGTGGTTACACATGTTTGTCCCGATAAGATGGCGTAGTGTGTCATTAAAAGTATGCCCAAAAATCAAGTAATTCAAAAATTTGCCAAGAGATGTCAGTATCGTAGCTAATAATATTTAATGCATTTGGTTGATATCCATTGATCTTTTAACAATAAATACTTTATAAATGTTATTATATATTATGTATCTTTTATAAAAGCATAAAAATATATAAACATAGGCCAGATAGGCTAATACGGGCTCAGCTGTTGAACTAGTCTGCCATCTATTGCAAGAATGCTGAACTAATTTGACAGTTGATTTTTAAATAAATCATCTAAGCTTATTTTAAAAATTTTTTAATTAATATGTGATTAATAATAACAATAAATTCATTTTTAAATTAAAAAAAATTAAAGATTATTGGGACTGATTGTTTTTTTGGATTTGCTTGATTACAAAAAAATTAATTACGATAATTTTTTAATAAGTCATTAAAAAAATTATAGCTCAATGTCCCAATAATCTCTTATGAATTAAAAAAAACCGCATTGAAAAATTCCTTATAATAGTCTAGTTTTTTTTTTTTTTTTTAAGTTCGTTTAGACGTCGCTCCTGAAAAAAATGTATAGAAGTGTATGTAGCTCACTTTATGAATCACTGATCTAAAGCTTTAAATAAAAACTTTAAACATTGAAGAATATATTAAATAAATAAATAATAGGCCAGGCTCAAAGCTATTCGAATAGAAGAGAGCTTAAATAATCAAATTGGACTGCCGACATTAGCATGCCTATTCGAGATCTAAAGCTTAGACATTGCCTGGAGAAGGTCTTAATCAGATCTCTCTTCTCTCTCTCGCTCTGCAATCACGACCTATAGGCCTTCGGAAGCAATTACAATTAAATTGCTTTAAGATATTGTCATATACTATACCTACGTATTCATTCTGAAATTAAACAACATAAACTGGCTTGATTTTAAATTGGATAGCTTGCACAAACAAACAAACTCTCTACATAAAGCCTACTATAAATGATATACGTGTAAGAATAAGCTAAATCAAGACATTTTCTTCACATTTATTTATCTGTTAAAGTTAATTTTATTTTTGAAAACAGCTAGCCAATAAATTTAAGAAAATAGGGACGGGGTGTCAAAATAGCGTCAGATGCCAAATATCTTGCTAGGACTTCGTAGGAAGGCATTTAAGGTTATTTGAATACCGATAATATTTTAGATCAAAAAGTATTTTTTAATCAACATTATTTTATTGACTAGATTTGTATTATTGTTATATTTTCTTTGCTAAAAATTTGGCGGTGGCCCCAAAATTATGCAAAATTTTAAAATTTTGGAAGATTGTGAACTACTCTAAGCTCTATTTTATTCCTTTGTATTCTAATTTATCAATTCCAGCCTTTCACAGGCTGCTAGAATATGCAATATTTGAACAACCAGAATTTTAGTCAGAGTTTTTTTTTGGGAGGCAGGAGGATTGGTCGATACAATCACCACCAAATAAATAAATATTAAGGGGGTTCAGGAGCGACGTCTAAACGAACTTAAAAAAATCTGGTGTGACTGGCGCACAGCACACAACTTTCTCTTACCTTCGGTAATCGAAAGTTGTGTACTGTGCTTGTCACACCAGATTTTTTGTGTCGACATGTATTTAGTTCCCGGCAGTAGGGTACAATTGAATCGTTTATTTCAGAAAGCACCTAAGGGACAAAATTTCAAAAAAATGTGTTTTTGGTGCTAATGTACAATTTAAAGGTAAATACATCTTTTAGTGCCGAAATAGCCAATGTTCCTCATCAGCAATGCTATTTGGCAGCCTTGAAAATAATCCGTTTATTTCAGAAAGAACCCAAGCGCCGTCGCTTAGGTTCTTTCTGCGGTAAATTTCACTCATGCCCTGTAGACATCACGTGTTTTGTGACTCGCAGCCGTCGCTTAGGTTCTTTCTGCAGTAAATTTCACTCGTGCCCTGTAGACATCACGTGTTTTGTGACTTCTGGTTTGATTCAAAGGTTACCTAACACTGAGTAGTTAGTTTTCGTGAGTTTTCGATGAAAATTAGGTGTTATTTTGTTGTTTATTATTACATTATATAGTTTTTTTTTTGACGTGACAACGTCTTACAAATCATGTGTCTATTGAGGCAAGTTAGAGGGACTTTCAAGAAAAAGTTTATCGGCTTGAATAACTCCTCTGTCTTAAGAGGTATAATTATAGAGAATATACGGTTAGAAAGAATGAGTTTTCAGCTAAAGATTTCACTATTTATTTTTTTCCTATCATTTTATTTTACCGCGCTGCGGTAAATTCTAATTTGAAAGTTTAAACCCCTGTAGATTCCGAACGGCTAATCCGATCAGACTAAATGAGATGTCATTTGGTGCAGAAACAAATCCTCTAATAGAATAAATAAAAAATCCCGAGTAATTAACTCTAAAATTAGTTTTTTCTCGAAAAACCTCATTTTTTAGGCAAAAAAATATCGAAAAATAGCCCTATTTATGTAACGCCTAGCTACTTGACCATAAAAGCTTCTTTTTTTATTAAGCCGGGTGCCAAAGGCCATCCCCATAATATACAATATATAACATTTTACAAAACAATATAAAACCATGTAAATACAATATAACATTATATAGTTCTTAAGCCATGTCGGATAGTTCAGATGATGAACCTATTCCCAGGCGTAGGCGTGGTGTTGTGCACGAAGAAAAATACAAACGGAACATTATTCGGAATGCTAGGCTCAAAGGACTGCAGTACGACTCTGAATATACGCTGTGTATATAGACATACTATAGCGTGTAGTCTACTTGTATTTTTCGATTTAGGCATAGTCAAAACACTCTTTTTTATACTTAAGTGTGTCTATTACTTACCTTTGATACCAAAACAGGTAAAAATTAATGGTTTGACTTAATTTCAATAATAATTTTTAAAAATCACTTGTTCACTTCAGAAACCACCTAAGTGCAATTTTTTCAAAAATTAATTACTCAAAAAACTTAAAGGAAAAAAATAATTTTTTAAATAGATTATCCCAAAAGCATGTTTATGATTTGATAAAAAAATATTTGAAGTAGACTAGACCTATACTTAAGCTGCAAAACAGTTTTTTTTAGTTTTCCGAAAGTTGAAAAAACGCACTTAGGTGGTTTCTGAAATAAACGATTCAATTGAATTCAAGATGTAAAATTTATAAGTATGGGAAAATATTTATATTTTGATACCATGGCAACCATTTCTCCTATCTTTTCTATGGAGTACAAGAGTAAAGTGGTCTTCAGAAGATTTCAATCACAAAATGAGAATATACATTTTATAGAGAATCTAAAAAATAATTGATTTTTGAATTTAAAAAAAAATCGTTGGAGCAAATTTAGAGAAAATCGAAAAAAACTGAAAAAGTGAATCAGTAAAGTACTAGTACTCTTTGGTCGATTTTGTTCAAAAGCTTCGTGTCACGTCCCATGGGGGTGCCTAACTTAAATATATAATTTCAACTTCCTAGCTCTTTTCGTTCTTGAGATATTTTGTTCACAGACACACAGACAGACAGACCATGTCGCGAAAACCACTTTTTGGATTCAGGGGACCTCAAAACGTGAAGATCCATCAAAATCTCGACATCGAATTTTTGACATGAATCCAATACTTTCTCTCTCTATATGTTAACATATATATAGAGGTACGAGAAAGTAAAAAAACTAGACTATTATAAGGAATTTTTCAATGCGGTTTTTTTTAATTCATAAGAGATTATTGGGACATTGAGCTATAATTTATAATTTTTTTTAATGACTTATTAAAAATTATCGTAATTAATTTTTTTGTTATCAAGCAAATACAAAAAACAATCTGTCTGACAATCTTTAATTTTTTTTAAATTTAAAAATGAATTTATTGTTATTATTAATCACATATTAATTAAGAAATTTTTAAAATAAGCTTAGATGATTTATTTAAAAATCAAATGTCAATCTAGTTCAGCGTTCTTGCAATAGATGGCAGGTCTATCAGCCGATATAGTATTAGCCTATATCTTACCTATATTTATATATTTTTATGCTTTTATAAAAGATACATAATATTTAATAACATTTATAAAGTATTTATTGTTAAAAGATCAATGAAAATCAACCAAATGCATTAAATATTATTAGCTACCATTCTGACATCTCTTGGCAAATTTTTGAATTTGAATTTGAATTTGAATTTACTTGATTTTTTGGTCATACTTTTATGACACACTACGCCATCTTATCGGGAAAAGCATGAGTAACCACTTCGCTCCAGTAGCCCCTTAAAAAATAAAAAATATTTTTTTATAATTTTTAACAGTATTAAAAATTTCTTTCTAAAGACTTTCTATAGGCTTACATTTATATATATATATATATATTTTTTTTGATTTTTACTCCATATCCTCCTTACATCCTCCTGGGCACAACAGTTGATTTAAACTCTAAAATAAGAAAAATAGCAATTGATTTCTTATGTCTTTTAAAGTGAACCCTACGGATATGTAGGCTAATCAATATCTAATCAAAAAATTCAATATATCGTTCAAGTGCTGCAAGAGTGGCATAATTCAAAATTCTATTTTTTCAGACCAAAAGTCAATAAAATTGTAACACATTTAAATAGAAATTGAAAAATTGTAACAATACAAATTAATTCTTTAATTTCGAAAATATCATTGGTGCATTTGCACAAAAGCTCCTTTTTAACTGAATTGTTTTACGGGTTTGGACGAAGAAGTTTTAAGAAAACTTGTGAGACAAAACAAAATCAGATATTTTGCGGCGAGTATGAAAATCTCAGATAAAAGAGGTTTTTTTTTTTATAAGTACAATAGTGAGTGTATGATTTGTATTAGTAAAATTAAATGCATCTGGAAACGATTCAATGTGCTTTGAGAGAATTAATTAAGAATAATTAATAACCTTTGCTATGTTTGCTAATATATCTATTCAATAAATTTCATCTATGATAGTAGGCGTATATAATGAAATATCCGAATTTTCTACTTGGTAGCTATTTAGTTAAGGGGGCACCGGAGCGAAGTGGTTACGCATGTTTTTCTCGATAAGATGGCGTAGTGTGTCATAAAAATTATGCCCAAAAATCAAGTAATTCAAAAATTTGCCAAGAGATGTCAGAATGGTAGCTAATCTATATATATAATTCATTGATCTTTTAACAATAAATACTTTATAAATGTTATTATATATTATGTATCTTTTATAAAAGCATAAAAATATATAAACATAGGCCAGATAGGCTAATACGGGATCAGCTGTTGAACTAGTCTGCCATCTATTGCAAGAATGCTGAACTAATTTGACAGTTGGTTTTTAAATAAATCATCTAAGCTTATTTTAAAAATTTCTTAATTAATATGTGATTAATAATAACAATAAATTCATTTTTAAATTAAAAAAAAAAAAGATTATTGGGACAGATTGTTTTTTTTGTATTTGCTTGATAACAAAAAAATTAATTACGATAATTTTTTAATAAGTCATTAAAAAAATTATAGCGCGATGTCTCAATAATCTCTTATGAATTTAATTCATTTAAAAAAAACGCATTGAAAAATTCCTTATAATAGTCTAATTTTTTTTAAAGTACGTTTAGACGTCGCTCCTGAACACCCTTAATTCGTATTTACTTGGTTGGAAAATGAACCAACCACCTCAAATGAGCAACTCAGGAATAAACTTTTCGATTAATTGGTCCAGCAACTCCCGGTCAACTGGGTCATTTTTATGATAAGCTCTTTTCACTAATCGCATGAATAATATCAATGATATTGATATTACATTGTTTTGGATGAATATTAAAAATATCATTATCTTATTGCTTTTAAATGGGACACAAACTTTTAATCATAGTTCCATTAATTGCCTCGTGGTGAGCAGCATCGAATAAATATTTGCATGTATAAATATATAGATTTTAGTAAAGAATCAAGTAAACAAGTGAAAGTTAATTCTTCTACAACCGGGGATTATTTATTCATTTTTTTTTTTTTTTAATTAAAATCCCAACAAATCGGATTAAATATAAATATATACATTTTTTTTTTGAAATAAATATATATTTCAAACTAAACTAAACTCGGATAATCTTTCTCTCTTTTTTGTTTGAACAATAAATAGAATCATTCTTTAAAAATACGCAACAAATTAATAAAAAAAATTTTATTATAGAAAAATTCGCTCTCAAATAATATTTCGGTTGGTCTCTTGTTTTAATCAAATTTTACATCTCCCATTCGTTCATTTATACGTTAAACCAAGAACTACTTGCTGCTGACATTTCTTTTCTCTTCGTTATATTGCATTATTTATTTTATTTTTTTTTTACAAACCCAAATACACTATTCAAACTGCTTATATGGAGTGTGATTTTGTAACTGAGAGAAGAAATATTTTTAGCTTGGAGTTTTTTTTGCAAAAGGGTATGAAAAATTAGACTTTTATTTGTGTTAAAAAAAATTCGGGAATGATCTTCCCTAGAGTCTAGGGGAAGTTATATTTCTCGTATGCTTGTTTGCTCTTGTCAAACGTTTCAAGGGCTTTTTTTTTAAATTTATTTAAGGCCTTTTCTTCGGCATCGGTGGCCATTTAGACCTCTGTTCTTTTACTTTATTTCAATTTATTAGTAGCCAATTAAATTGAAATAAATTTTTGTCGCGCACCTCCGTGGCCTTTGGTACAGAAGGCGAGCACGCTAACCACTGTACCAAGGCCCGAGGGCTCAAGGCGTATTAAATAACTTACTCTTCATCTACTACTCTACAGTAGAGATTCTCTTTGAGTCATCCTCTTTAAAGTTTTTGGGTGAGATGGAGGTTCCTTCTCTTCTCTTCTCCATTCTTTAATTGGGATCTTATGAAGCCAATTTTTATTTTTTAATAAAATATCGAAGAAATAATCAACGTAAAAATAAATTTAATTAAGCAAAAACTCCTCGGCTGTTGATATGCCAATTATTTTATTTTATTTTTTAAATTTGTTTAAGGGTCTTTTTCGGCATCTAAGGTCATTTAGACTACATCCGTATTTATTTTAAATGATTTGTAGCCATTTAAAATGAAATAAATTTTTCTCGCTTGGGACGGGAAGTGAACCCGGGACCTTAGGCACGAGAAGCTAATTAATGTCTTCTCTGAGCCACGGGTCACGGTCAATATGACAATTATTTATTATTAAGATTTATCTTGACCCCAAGCTTGGTGTAGTTGGCAGCATGCATATCTACTATACCGAACGTCGCGGGTCCCGGGCAGTCCGATGACGATTTTATTTAGGCCTTCCCAGGCCCCCGGAAGCCTGACCCCATGGGCGTAACTAGGGGGCTGGTCCCTCCAAGAAGGCTCTGCCCCCCTCCCAGAAAGCCTTTGCCCCAAGAAAAATTGAGAAAAGTGGGGGCTTTCCAGGCCTCCGGAGGATAGCTGATCCCATGCCTCCCCCAGTCCAGCGAAGATGGCTGGTCCCATGACCCCCCAGCCAAATTCCTCTTCTACTTTCTAGGCCCATGCTGGACCCTCAATAGATATATTCATAATTAACGGTTAAGTCTTAAATGGCTTAAGTTGCCATAAAGACTTGTGAGGAATGAGAAAAAAGTGTGAGTGTTTAAAAAAAAGAAGATTTAACTTCCGAAGTTCATAAAAAGTTTTGGCCAATAGTCCCCAGATAGGCTGGAGATCAAGTGGATAGTAACCGATCCTATCTAGTGATTTCGGATTTAGATTGAAATTCAAATTTTCCCTGAGGATCTTGGATCGGTACTAGATCCTTCCGCAAAGAAATTTAGTATTTGGATTTTAAATCCCCTTAATAAAATAATTTAATTAATATTGATGGGAATTAAAACCGTTTTCTAGAAAAAAAAAGGTCGAATGCATACCCGATACAGATCCTACAAAGGGATCCAGATTTTTTGAATTGGATTCTCATTTTTTGAAAGATGGTTCGGAT
>JAKCPI010030703.1:0-17287 GCA_023213315.1 Euborellia annulipes
GGGCACGACCTTGGCATTTCATTTTGGGATGAAACTTCGGGTGATGATTGTAGACCGTTGGGGTTCACCTTGAAATAATAACGCGCAACGCTCAATAGTTTCGGAGAAAATGACGTTTTAAAAATTCCAAGTCCGCTTATATACTAGTTAGGCTTTTATGTAACAATGGCGACAATAGTCTAGTGAGTAGCGTGTCTACCTACCAAATGGGCGCTTGGGGTTCGAATCCCGTGCACGACTTGAAATTTTTTAATTAAAATATTTATTTTATTGTTTTTACAATTAAATAAATTTATTATTTAATAATTAAAGATTATTTTATTAATAAATAACTATAGTGTTATTTTGCTAACTCAAAAAAAAGACTAAATTTTAAATCATAATTATATTCAATAGCAATATTTGAAACTACCAAATAAATACACTATTATTTAATAAACTATTATTCAAAATACTATAATTTAGGCTATTAATAAGTTTAGTTTCAATCTTATTTCCTTGATTTTTACATTATAAGCATTTACTACATTATACATTTTTATTGCAAACATTGAGACTGAATGATAATCATCATAAAAACATTTGAAACAAAAATTTTTCGGCATCTAGCACAAATTAATGAAAGCGGAATAATTTTTACAAGAAATTTAATGAATTATTTTTTAAAAGATCATTTGGAAAACAGACAAACATCATTTACGTTCACAAAAATTTCTCTATTAATATATAATCTATAATATTAAATAATCAATTTATTTAATTATAAAAACAATGTAAAATAAATAATTTAATAAAAAAAAAAATGAGTCGAGGCGAGATTCGAACCCCAAGCGCCAGTTTGGTGGGTAGACACGCTACCTGCTAGACTATTGTCGCCATTGTCATATAAAAAGCCTAACTAGTATATAAGCGGACTTTTGAATTTTTTAAACAACATTTTCTCCGTATCTATTGAGCGTTGCGCGTTACTATTTCAAGGGGTGAACCCCCTAACGGTCTACAATCATCACCCGAAGTTTCTTTTCCAAAATGAAATGCCAAGGTCGTGCCACTCCCTTGTTAGATGAATAACAAAATTTAATTGTTTAAGATTGAATATTTAACCATAAAAAAAACTTGGAAATCAATATTAAATAAACATCAATTTCAGTACAAATAAATCGCATAATACAGGACTGGCAATACATGTGGGAATAATAATCCTGGACCCTATGCCCTAGGTCCCATGTTGACTTATCGGGACATTCCAGACCGATTTTCATTTATGAGCGGATTATCTTGGTGGCAGCAAGTCAATGCGCGTGACTCTACACAGTCAGTCTGTTGTCATTTGTTAATTTGGAATGCCAAGTGGAGCATCCAGTGTAATCAGTTGGTGATCCCTTGAGCATAACCAAATCCCCCTTGGTGTATGTACAATATGTATATTTGGCATTATGACAATAACAACCCCAACCCTCTCCCTCCCTCCCTCTCTCTGTCTTGAATCAATACAAAGAAAGAAAATTGTATTCTTTTCACCTCAGATCAATGTTCTTCATTATTTGAGTGAGTCATTTCCTCCAGAGTTAAATGGAGCTTTCAATTATATAATTTCTGATTAAAAAAAGTGTAATGTAAATGTTAAAATTCTGCGCCAGTTGATAAGATAAATGATAGCGCTGAAGGTATTTTCAGACCAAATTTATTCCACTATATACTCGACGTTTTGGGAGACTACGTCTCCTTCATCAGGACTAATGTGGTTATTAATAAATTAACCCTCACTGGTTTAGTCATTGGTTAATTTATTAATAACCACATTAGTCCTGATAAAGGGAGACGTCGACTATATAGTGGAATAAATTTGGCCTGAAAATACCTCCAGCGTTATTTATTTATCGATAAATTGAAAAAAATGTATTATTAAATGCAAACTTTAAAATAAGGACATTTTTGGCGTCAATATTAGTTTATTAAATATTTTGTAATTAATTTTTGCTAGCTAAAAAAATAAACCACGATGGAAACACCAAAAATGTCCTTTATTTCTAATAATATCACTAACGAGTGGATCAATTAGTTAGAAACTAAATATTTTTTTACGAGCTAGCAGGGAATACAATTTTTAATGAAGGATTGGGAATTCAGGTTTATTTCTAGTCTTCTCTCTAAAAAAAAATCTGGTGTGACTGGCGCACAGCACACAACTTTCTCTTACCTTAATAATCGTAATCGAAAGTTGTGTACTGTGCTTGTCACACCAGATTTTTTGTGTCGTATATTTAGTTCCCGACAGTACGGAACATTGGGATTCAGATGTAAAATCTATAAGTATGGGAAAATATTTATATTTTGTTACCATGGCAACCATTTCTCCTATCCTTCTCTATGAAATACAAGAGTAAAGTGGTCTTCAGAAGATTTCAATCGCAAAATGAGAATATACATTTGAAAGAGCATCTAAAAAATAATTGATAAAATAAAATTGGTCATACCAAACGTCGCGGGTTCGGACCCAGGCAGTCCGATGATTTTATTTAAGCCATTTGGATACCAGATGGCTTAAAAAGAAATGCCTGAACCCCAAATATATATATTAATTACAACGTTTATCTTCTAAAGTCTTAAATGGCCTGAGTTGCCGAAAAGACTGTGTGAATGGGTGTGTGAGTGTGAGTGAGAAAAAAAGTGTGAATGTTTAAAAAAAATAAATAAATAAATAAAATTGGCCATTTATTTATCTTAAAGCATAGGGTATCCATATTATTTAGATAAATATTCATCGGACTGCCTGGGATCCGAACCCACATCCCTTGAAATAAACATTTGTCACTTTCTCTTTCGACCACGGTGGGGGTTGAATTTTTAACTTCTCCTACATTCATTTACAGTTGAAGTGCAATGAAATCAGGATTTTATTTTTGAGGCTTAACCAACTTCTGCCCTGACCCACTTAATTATTCTCTTTCATTTTGTTTAATCAAATTTAATCACCTAAAGAAAGAAACAACGCCTTATAATTTCATTTTAAGTAGAAATTTCAAGTTTTTTTTTACTTGATTAATTTCACACCACCGAATGTTAAATAAGAATTTTTTTTCTGTCTTTGCTTAATAATAATGAATATTTAATTATTTTCTTCTTAAGCAATTTGCATGAATTAATTATTTAAAGAAGTGAGAGAGAGAGAGAGAAGGAAAGAAACGGATGATAGAAGCGGATTACAGGAGGGGGGGGGGGTTAGGGAGACTCGCAATCCAATCCGCAAAACAGCTTCTCAAGGAATAAACCTCTCTCCTTTTTCTTTTAAGTTAATATTAAAAAAAGAATAATAATAAACTATATTAAAATCTGATAACTTTGTGATCAAAAAGATGCATAGTTAAATATTTTTACTTTCTCTTACCCATATACGTAGACTTTAAGTTAATATGTACAATACAAGTATATAGGAGAGAAAGTATTGAATTCATGTCAAAAATTCGATGTCGAGATTTTCATGGAAATGCACGTTTTGAGGTCTCCTGAGTCCAAAAAGTGGTTCTCGTGTCTGTCTGTGTGTTCAATTTAAAGCATGAAGAAATTGAGCCTCGAGGTTGAAATTTTAAATTTAAGTTAGGCACCTTCCAGAGGATGTGAAAATAAGCTTTTGAACAAAATCGGACAAAGAGTACTAGTACTACTGATGAACTTTTTCAGAATAGGTTGCATTTTAGTGATGGAAAGATACTCTAGAGTCAGCACTTCCAGTACCGGGGCCTTTGGCGGGTATAAGCCGGTAAAGTTGCGGGGAGACGGTTTTTCGCAAATATCTTGAAAACTATGCGGTTTTCCGCAAAAATTCATCAATACAAAAATAATCGAAATTAAATTACAAACAGAAATGGTCTAGTATATAATCACGCTAAAGTGAACGGCCCAGGAGATATAGAGGGGTAAAACCGCTTAGAGATATTTGTGAAAAACCATTTTCCCGCAACTTTACGAGCTTATTCCCGCCAAAGGCCCCGCTACTGAGAAGTGCTGACTCTAAAGAAACACTAAAATGCAACCTATTCTAAAAATATTAGCCTTTAGAATACTCTTGCCTATTTTTGTTGCCAGCTCTTGGACTATTAACGATTTTGATTAAAATTCATAAATCAATTATTTTTTAGATGCTCTTTAAAATGTATATTTTCATTTTGGCCTCAAAATTGTGTGAAGCACACTTTAATCTTGTAATTATTAGGAAAGATCGTTGCCATGGTAACAAAATATAAATATTTTCCTATATTTATAAATTTCTATCTAATGCCTTGATGTCCTCGGGCTTGGTGTAGGGGTAACCTTCTATACCGAGGGTCGCGGGTTCGAATCCCAGGCAGCCCGATGATTTTATTTAAGCCATTTGGATACCAAATGGCTTAAATAAGAATGCTTGGGCCCCAAATACATATTCTGCATATTCAAATAACGATTATCGTCAAAAGTCTTATATGGCCTGAGTTGCCGAAAGGTGAATATGTGTGTGAGTGTGAATGTGAATGTGAAAAAAGTGTGAGTGTTAAAAAAAATAAATAATACTGCTTTGATCTAATGTAGCTAAATATATGACGATACCAAAAATCCGGTGAGACAAGCATAGAAGACAACTTTCAACAACCGAAATTAAGAGAAACCAGATTTTTTTTGATTATAAAATAAATTTAAAAAATAATTCCGAGTACGGAATGTGTGTGAATTTGAATCATATATCTTAGAACAAAAGAAATTTTATTATAATAATTTTCACAGTTCTTCCTTCACTTAAAGAGAAGTTGGGAGTGAATGGGTGCTGGAAGATAAGCAACCCAAATGACCTCTAGTCGATGCGTATGCGTGGCCCGCTCTAGAACAATTCTAGGATAATTATTGTCGAAATTGGAATGAACATGATGTTGAAAGAAGCCCCTATATTATCTTTAAGGAATAATACAGATTTAATAATCAGTTAAACGGGACGGAACTCAATGTCAAATGAGGGAGGAGATGGGACCAGCTTGCTAATTATCCGAGCATTCGCCAGCTCTTAGTTGAGACAATTTGAGTGTAGGTAATTTGGGTTGACTACATGCTACCAAAATAATAACTCCAAAATCCCGGAATCCAGTATTGATTAATTTTCAAGATTCTTAAACACTATTTGTTTAACATAAATCAAAATTAAAACTATAAAAAATTTCCTGTAATGAAATGTAGTTTATTGAATGTAAATACGTAATTATGAGAAGTTAAAACACGCGTAGCGAATGAATTCGTTAATTATGAAAAATATAATTTTATCTCCATCAAAGTAACTTTATATACTCGAGCGTGCCTCCTCCCTACGTGTGTGTATAACGAAAAAATATTTAAATTAATTATTTCTCATTAAAGTTGAAAATAAACAAAATTCAACTAAATAAATAATATATTTATTATAAAGGGGAATTTAATTTAAAAGGAAAAAAAATTGACCTGTCAAAAACAAGTAAAATAGAACAAGCTAATACAGGTAAACTAGAATATTTCGCTGAAAGTAATGATTTCATAGAATTGTCTGCCTTTTGAACAAACTGGGTTGCTTTTATCTATAGAGTTTAAAATTAATTTAATAGAGAATTATTTAATAGAGAAGTTTCTGCTTTTTACTTTCTATTTGTTAATAAATAGAGAAAAAGAAAGTACTGCATTCATGTGGGGTGACTGGTCGCACGGCATACAAATTTCTCCTACCTTTGGTAAGAGAAAGTTGTGTTCTGTACTTGTCACACAAGATTTTTTGTGGTGAGATATATTTAGTTCCCGACAGTACGGTACATTTAAATCCAGCTGTAAAATTTTTTTTTTTTTATTTATTTTCCCTCTAGCCTAGTCTCACAAATTTTTATATTTTTTTTTTCTTTAAACCTTTCGGCTTTACAATTTTTTTTTTTTTTACAATTCTTATTATTACATACATTTTACAAAAATGGCACAAACAAGATGTAAAATTTATAAACAAATATTAGTAGTAGGTAGCGTGCCTACCTCCTATACCAAACGTCGCGGGTTCGGACCCCAGGCAGTCCGATGAATTTATTTAAGCCATTTGGATACCAGATGGCTTAAATAGAAATGCCTGAACCCCAAATAGATATATTAATTACAATGATTATCGTCTAAACTTTAGACTCTAAAGTCTTAAATGGCCTAAGTTGCCGAAAAGACTGTGTGAATTTGTGTGTGAGTGTGAGTGTGAATGAGAAAAAAGTGTGAATGTTTAAAAAAAAAAAGTATTGTACTCTTTGGCCGATTTTGTTCAAAAGCTGTATGCAACTTAAACAAGAGAGCATTGAATATTCAAGAAATCCTTGAGTAGGGTTTCTTTCGTCCTTAAGATCGGCCGGACTAAGAATACAACATATGATGTATGAAATAAAGAGCTCATCTTCAGAAAATATAAGGCGGATGGCGCAGCAAAGCAAATAAAAAAAAGAGGTCACTTGAAAGAGCGAAATTTACACTTGTAGATAAAAATTTTTATTAGTTATTATGTTAAAAGAAGACGTATTGTTTATCACCTAATGAGGCATTCGGTATGCATGCATGCAAGCACTGCAATAAATACCCACAAGTCAAGCGAATGGTGGTGGTAGTGCTGCTGCCTGCCTGACGTTCCGTTCGTTCCTCTTGGCTGTTAACATTTTAGGATGTTGCGATACGCTCTGGACCCCGGAGCTTAGCAGCCAGCCAGCAAGCAATCTTCTCAGTGAATGAGTCCATTAAGTTTCCTTAGAGTGCACCAAATTAATAAATTATAGCGCTCTTAATTCGTGGACAAGGCAGCTTTAACTAGAACTAGACAATTTATATTCAGGCTAATCCCACCGATTATCCGCTTGAATTAAATACAAGAACTGAATGATTAATTATTTCTTAGATGGACCATTTGATAAGAATAATGTTTTTTTTTAAACACATTAAATAAAAAAAGAACATCGGACTTGGAGTAATTGACGCACATTCACTCATCATTTAATCCAAAAAGTAAGAGGGTAAATTAAAATAGAGGTTATATGTTTGAATATATTATTTATTAATGTAAAGACTATATGTATTTGTATTATTCTAGAAAATTATACATTGAGTTTCGAATACGTATAAAGTGTTTTTACAAATAAATAATACTTATATTGGAGCATAGATCCTTGTTGTGAGGTATGTCTTTGTGGCTGGAAGTATTATTAACTAGTCAAAAAAAATTCCAAGACATATGCCAAAATTATTTCTTTTATTGTGCCGTTGGCTGACGTTTCGGCCACTGGTCTAGGCCATCTTCAGAGCCGGAGGCGAGAATAAATGAAAATTGCATTTTCAACGACACACATTTGACTATAAAATAAATTTAAAAAATAATTCTGAGTACGGAATGTGTGTGAATTTGAATCAAATATCTTAAATAGGAGAATTAAATTCAAGTAGACAAGGATTGTTTCAATGATATATTAATTTAATATTAACACTTTATATTTCGACACCATATGTGTCATTTTAGTATGTAATTCACTTCTGAAGATGACACATATGGTGTCGAAATGCGCATAAAGTGTTAATGTTAAATTAATATATCATTGAAACAAAAAATCTTGTTTACTTGAATTTAATTCTCCTATTAAAGCATAATGTTTCCTAGAGCCAAAGGTTACCAGTTTAAAATTAAATATTTTAAAACAAAAGAAATTTTATTATAATAATTTTCACAAGACATGAACGGCGCACTCATGCAAATGTGTGCCTTTGAAAATGCAATCTTCATGTATTCTCGCCTCTGGCTCTGAAGATGGCCTAGACCAGTGGCCGAAACGTCAGACACCTTTGCGAACCCTTTAGCTTCGGCAGCAGAAGCTAATCCTCTACCTCTAATCCCTAAGAACGGGGCAAGAACGCCTTTAGAACAGAAAAAAATTGTTTATTTCCAACCTGGAATGGGTGTGAAGACGTGAAAAAATGAAAA
This sequence comes from Euborellia annulipes, assembly GCA_023213315.1. Taxonomy (NCBI): domain Eukaryota; kingdom Metazoa; phylum Arthropoda; class Insecta; order Dermaptera; family Anisolabididae; genus Euborellia; species Euborellia annulipes. The sequence continues at coordinate 7,979 of JAKCPI010030703.1, forward strand.
AAAAATTCATTTATTTTGAAAGTCAAAAAACCAGTGACGGTACCTATTTTGTTTCTGGCAATATATTAGAATACAAGATGTAAAAAAATATTTAAGCGACAGTTCATTTAAATTAATTGAAGAGATCAGATGCTAATCTTATTGCTTACAAGCATTTGAAAAGATTCACAGTAGATGAAACTATAAAAATCAATTATTTTGGGCAAATAGACTCGAGATTTTTATTAGAAACAATGTTTTAAAGATGATAAAATCTGGCGATCTTGTTATTGGATCTTATGTTTTATTAATGTGACCTCCTCCTTTTTCCTCTTCCTTCCTTCCTTTTCCGCCCTTTCCCAATCTAATGCTCAAATACATCACCACCCTTTGAGAAATGGAAAGGGGAAAAAACATCTCGTTTCATTTAAATTTATATTAATCTTTCCAATCAATAAAATGCCATACTGAAAAGTAGCATAAAAAATACTGATACTCTTAAAAAAAAATTGGGAGGCTGGATTTACCACATTATTTTTTACTTTCTCTTACCTCTATATATGTTAATATATAGAGAGAATGAAAGTATTGGATTCATGTCAAAAATTCGATGTCGAGATTTTGATGGATATACACGTTTTGAGGTCCCCTGAATCCAAAAAGTGGTTTTCGAGACATGGTCTGACTGTGTGTCTGTCTGGGTTCAATTTTAGGCTTGAAAGAATTGAGCTACGAGGTTGAAATTTCATATATAAGTAAAACACCCCCCTAGGGCGTGAAAATAAGCTTTTAATTAAAATCGGCCAAAATGTACTAGTACTTTACTGATGTAGTTTTTAAGTTTTTTTCGATTTTCTCAAAAATCGCTCTAACGATTTTGATTAAAATTCAAAAGTCAATTATTTTTTAGATGATCTTTAAAATGTATATTCTCATTTTGTTATTGAAGTCTCCTGAAGACCACTTTACTCTTGTACTTCATTGGAAGGATAGGAGAAATGGTTGCCATGGTAACAGAATATAAATATTTTGCCATACTTATAAATTTTACATCTTGAATTCTAAAATATAAGTCAAATGTGAAAAAAAAATTCTAATAACTGTTATATCGTCGGGAACTAAATATTTGTCGACACGAAAAATCTAGTGTGACAAGCACAGCACACAGCTTTCGATTAGTGAAAGTAAGATAAAGTTGTGTGCTGTGCGACTGTCACACCAGATTTTTTATAAATATTTTCTCTTGCGGGAAAGAAAAATTAGAAGCCAGAAACTCCCCTAATTTCATCAAATTTTGATTTATTTGTCGCAACCCAGGCCCCCTCTGGAATTGAATATTAAATTTCTATTTAACAACTCGCTACCAATGCTATCTATTTATTTATTTCAATTAACAACTCAGTTTCCAACTAACTAATTAAATACTATTTAAACTTTAGTTTACTATTTGGCAAACCATTAGGCTATTTGATATTCTTTTTAAAACTTATCCCGTTAGTGTGCCCATCTGGGTGGGCAGAGGTCAAATGTTTTTACAAATAAACTTTAAACTTTATACAAGGCATGTTTATTTTAATTATTATATATAAACTACATTTAAACTTTGATTTTTTTTTTTTGCAACCCTTTTCGAAGCCATTAAATTTTGTCTTCTCTAAATAAATATTACTATATCAGGCTGAATTTATATCTTAAAAATCTGGTGTGACTGTCGCACAGCACACAACTTTCTCTTACCGAAGGTAAGCTTGTGTACTGTGCTTGTCACACCAGATTTTTCGTGTCGACATATATTTAGTTTCCGCCGATATATTAGAATTCAAGATGTAAAATTTATAAATGTGGGAAAATATTAATATTTTCAATTGATGGGATGTGGCTGTGAGATGTCAATTTATGTGATATGGAGGACAGCAGCCAGATAGGTAGCCTCTATTCAATTAAACAGACTCCTTTCAACAAAACGTTTCGGCCAAATTTATTGCGCCATCCACATATGACAACTCTATTTTCTCATAAGACTCTTTAACAACTGAATATGGCGCAATAAATTTGGCCGAAACGTTTTGTTGAAAGGAGTCTGTTTTATTAAATAGAGGCTACCTATCTGGCTGCTGTCCTCCATATCACATAAATTAAAAATCTGGTGTGACTGGCGCACAGCCCCCAACTTTCTCTTCCCTTTGGTAATCGAAAGGGGGGTGTGGGGGTGTCGCCCCACATTTTTTTGGTGATATATTTTTTTTTTTTCCACAGTGTGGAAAATATGATTTTTGAGATAAAATTTTTATTATGGGGGGAAATATATTTTTTTTTTTCTTTGGCCACCATTTTTTCTTTTCTTTTTCTAAAATAAAAAAGTAAAATGGTTTTTAGAAAGTTTCTATCAAAAAAAGAAAATATATATTTTTAAAAAAAAATAAAAAATAATTTTTTTTTTAATAAAAAAAAAAACATTTGGGGAAAATTTTGAAAAAATTAAAAAAAATTAAAAAAAAAATACCATAAAGAAATTGGACATTTTGGGTGGTTTTTTTTAAAAATTTTTTTTTTCCGCCGGGGGGGTTTTTTTTAAAAATAAAATTTTTTCCTCCTCACTCTTTTCTTTTTTCCTTAAAATTAAACACCCCCCCCCCCCCCCCCCCCCCCCCCCCCCCCCCCCCCCCCCCCCCTCCCGCGTAGGCAAAACTTTTTTTTTTGGGGCGGGGGGCCTTAAAAGTGGAAAAAAAATAAAAAATTCAATTTTATATTTTTAAAAATATATTATTTCTTTATATATATTTTATTAAATAAAAAAAAAATAAAAATATTAATATTTTGTTACCATGGCAACCATTTCTCCTATCCTTCCTATGAAGTTCAAGAGTAAAGTGGTCTTCAGAATATCTCAATGGCAAAATGAGAATATACATTTGAAAGAGCATCTAAAAAATAATTGATTTTTGAATTTTAATCAAAATCGTTTGAGAGAATTTTGAAAAAATCGAAAAAAAACTGAAAAAGTACATCAGTAAAGTACTAGTACTCTTTGGCCGATTTTGTTTAAAAGCTTATTTTCACAGTTCAGGAGGCCACAAAACTTATATATAAAATTTCAACCTCCTAGCTCAATTCCTTCATGCTTAAAATTAATCCCAGACAGACAAACACACAGACAGACAGATCATGTCGCGAAAACCACTTTTTCGGATTCAGGGGACCTCAAAACGTGTATATTCATCAAATCTCGACATCGAATTTTTGACATTAATCCAATACTTTCTCTCTCTATATATACAGTATTATATGTATACACATTAGGTAAGAGAAAGTAAAAAGATTAAAGGAATTTTTACTTTCTCTTACCTATGTATATATGTAATATATATATATAGAGAGAAAGTATTGGATTCATGTCAAAAATTCGATGTCGAGATTTTTTTATGGATCTTCACGTTTTGAGGTCCCCTGAATCCAAAAAAGTGGTTTTTCGCGACATGGTCTGTCTGTGTGTGTGTGGGTGGGTGGGTGGGTGTGTGTGTGTGTGTTCAATTTTAAGCATGAAGGAATTGAGCTATGAGGTTGAAATTTTATATTTAAGTTAAACATCTCCCGGGACCGGAAAAATAAGCTTTTAATCAAAATCGGCCAAAGAGTACTAGTACTTTACTGATGTACTTTTTCAGTTTTTTTCGATTTTCTCAAAATTTGCTCCAACGATTTTTTTTAAAATTCAAAAATCAATTATTTTTTAGATGCTCTTTAAAATGTATATTCTCATTTTGCAATTGAAATCTTCTGAAGACCACTTTACTCTTGTATTTCATAGGGAAGATAGGAATAAATGGTTGCCATGGTAACAAAATATAAATATTTTGCCACACTTATAAATTTTACATCTTGAATTCGAATGTTCCGTACTGTCGGGAACTAAATATATGTCGACACAAAAAATCTGGTGAGACAAGCACAGTACACAACTTTCGATTACCGAAGGTAAGAGAAAATTGTGTGCTGTGCGCCAGTCACACCAGATTTTTTGGATTCAGGGGACCTCAAAACGTGTATATTCATCAAAATCTCGACATCGAATTTTTGACATTAATCCAATACTTTCTCTCTCTATATATACAGTATATATATGTATACACATTAGGTAAGAGAAAGTAAAAGATTAAAGGAATTTTTTTCTTTATTTACGGCTGGCTTTAGGTCCAAAACCATAAAAGGAATTAAAAAAACATTAAATTCCTATATTTTTAAGATTTCCATAATAATGGAAAGAGAAAAGAATAAAAAATTGTTTCCTATGAATTTGTAATAATTAAATCTAATCTTCTTTCTTTCTTTAATAAATGTTTCCACATAAAGTTTGAAGGTATTCATATTTATAAGGATCCCTTTCCAAATATTCCCTCCCTTTCGATTCTCTTTCACTCTCTCTTTATCTATCATTCTTTTAATGCAGATACAAAAAAGTGACATTTTGACTGCGAAATTTGGTTGAAACAAAAACAAAAGTGGTATGAAATTTATTCTTTTATGTTCTATTATTCATATATTTCTAGAATAAAATGATGAAACTCTGAGGGGTTCTCGGATCGTATGAGGGTAAAAAATGCAAATGAGAGAGAAAATATTCTTAAAAACTAGCAGCACGGCCCGGCTTTAGCCCGCACCGGCTTCCTCCCCAACAACTCCCTTCAAAAAGCTGCGGCGAAATCTCTCAGAAGAGAGAACAGTACGTTTTTTTTTATATAGTTAGCTTATGCTCTCTTAATTCCGGTCTGATGATTTTTTTTTTTCTTTTTGCCGTACCTATGGTTCATCTTAATTTATTTTATAAACAACCTCTGAACTTTCGGTTTTTACTTTCTCTTACCTAAGTATATATATAATATATATAGAGAGAGAAAGTATTGGACTCATGTAAAAAATTTGATGTCGAAATTTTAATGAATGTACACGTTTTTGAGGTGCCCTGAATCCAAAAAAGTGGTTTTTGCGACATGGTCTGTTATGATTTTAATTAAAAAGTTCTTTAAATCCGGAACTAAAATATAATAACCATTTCCTCCATGGAACTTTCAAATGTTTATAACGGTAACCAAACCACTGACTCATGAAGTTGAAGAGAAACTTCAATTACTACTCTACTGGTAAGTGTCAGAACCTGTTCTTGGGACATCGAACTTTTGGATGGTTCTAAATTTCAGTTAAAAGAAAACTATCCTTTTTCTTTTTGTTTGAAGGTCAAGTTTTTTGTAAGAGAGGTTCGCTGACATATTGATTTGCCGCCCTCCAACCCTTCCTTCTTTGAGTTGCAGGGTGGTGGGTGGGTTTTTAGCCATTCAACAATCAGGCCAAAGGTCTCTGTTCTACACATGAGTTGCCAAACATCACGCAAGGCTTGTTCCTTTGAAAATTCAACCACCCCTCCCTGTTAAGTTAAGTGTTATGAACCTAACCACACACATAATCGTCCGAAAATGGGTCAACATGAATGAACAAAATCAACCTCTCTCTCTCAAACATTTCCAAGTATGGTATGTTATATAGTGAGAAAAGGAAGGAATTTGAACACCCTTTTCATTTTACTTCCGCCTGGAAAACATAGATTTCCAACATTTGATAGGAACGTTAATCAGGGTTGAATTAAATAGAAGCAGACGAAAAATTTTTTTTTTATATCTATTATCAAATTCAGGTGGTTTTAATATGGATTTTTTGAAAAAGCAGACATATTAAAACTTATGGTGATCCTCAAATCATCATTTTTTTTTTAACACTCACACTTTTTCCCATTCACACTCACATTCACATAGTCTTTTCGGCAACTTAGGCCATTTAAAACTTTTTTAACGATTTTTATTTATAATATATATATATTTGGGGTCCAGGCATTCTTATTTAAATCCATTTCGTATTCAAATGACTTAAATAAGATCAGCGGACTACCTGGGGCCTGAACCTTGAAAAAGAGAAGGTTAGCACCTTAACTCCTATACCAAGCCCGAGGGCTCATCATTTTTTGTTGTATTATTAGTTTTATTGATGGAAATGAAAGAGATTCGATAGTTGAATATTGAGTCATTGTAAATATCGTCGGTCTAGTTCAAGAACGGTCTAACTCAAAAAAATGTAATTTTGAGTTTTTTGCACAAAATGCCCTATATCTTGCAAGTCCGTTTCTTAAACAACTTAATGATTCACCCCTAGATTGAGCGTGGGTAAGTGAGCCATCTTGCATTTGTAGAGCGGAGGGGTCGTGCAAGAGTGAATCATCTATTTAAAGACTCTGAAATATTTCTGTGCAAGAAAGGATCATCTTGGAGTTTTGCCCATAAATTACTCAAAAAAATAATTATGGTATTGAGAGTGGGAAAAATTTTAAATTTATAGGAGAGTTCTATGATTGGGATGATTCGTGCTAAATTTCAGCAATCGGATAACGCAGGCAACGGTTGGGGACGGAAAGAAAAAACAGAAACTTTAATCGGCTCTCCAGAAAAATCGCTTTATTTGAGTTAGCCAGTCTTGAACTGGACTGACGATATAAGGGTTACTGAATTTGGTCTAAAATAAAATGCAAAATATGATCTTCTAGGCCATTTACCTGTGAAACGACAAAAGGGTTCATTTTGCTGATTTGACTACTCGGCAAGGAAAAAAGCCTCCGAGATATAATTCCTTCAGATTCTAAAGTAAAATGACCTCCTAAATCCAAATATGACTTCCATTTTAACCTTCCACGTACCGTTTTTGGGGGACAGTCCTTCTCTTATTTCTACCCCCTTTCGTTAATCTTAGGGCCATGAATTAAATTCGGAGGGATGGAAAAGAATATTTTCCCCTTAACATTTCTTCAGAAGGTCTAGAGAGGTGATAAGTTCAAAAACATGAACATTTAGTTCCAAGGGGGGGGAGGGATATGTGAGGAATTTGTCCCTCAAATTGCAAAAAATCATTAAAAATGATCGATTTTTTCTGTTTTTTTTTTTTCACTGCTTTTCTAGCAAGTGAATCGTGAGCGGATCAGAAGCCCTCGCGAGGAGATGGAAGATACACAGCTCCACGTTGCACAGTCGGTCGAATTCCCAAATATGCAGTTATAATTAGCTTTTTTTGGGCAGATCTTTACAAATTTTAAATTATATATACACATTCTTTAATGTTCTTCAATATTTGTGAATTTGACCAACTGTGCAGGGTGGTGCTGTGAATCTTACATCTTCTTTCGAGGGCAACTGAATCGCTCGCACCTGAATCGCTTTATCCTATATATTTTCTTTTTGTTAAGGGATGTTTAACGAAGGATGAGGCTGGTAGGTCTGTTAGCTGGAATATGTAGAAAAACAGTAAAAAACTGCGAAAAAAAAACAGTAGAAATCGATAATTTTTAATGATTTTTTTGCAATTTGAGGGACAAAATCCTCCCCCACATCCCTCCCCCTCTTAGAACCACATGTTCATGTTTTTTAACTTTTCACCTCTCTACGACCTTCTGAAGAAATATTAAGGTAGATTGAATAGTAGGCTGGGATGAGTAGAGTAAAGGGGTTGGAGAATAGTAACCAGCAAATTTATAGCTCCACCTGACGTCCTTTTATTTGGCAGATATTTCGATGCGTAGGACACACATCATCTTCAGTGCCGTGAGGATATAGTAGGTGGGCTGATGATGTGTGTCCTACGCATCGAAATATCTGCCAAATAAAAGGACGTCAGGTGGAGCTATAAATTTGCTGGTTACTATTCTCCAACCCCTTTACCCTTTGAAATATTAAGGGTTTTCATCCCTCCAAATTTAATTCATGGCCCTAAGATTAACGAAAAGGGGTGGAAATAAGTAAGTGGCTGTCCCCTAAAAACGGTACGTGGTAGGGAAAAACGGAGGTCATATTTGGATTCAGGAGGTCATTTTACTTAAGAATCTGAAGGAATTATCACGGGGCTCGAAAAAAATTTCATTTTGACCTCCTACTACTTTAATTCAACGTATAAAATATTTTTCCTTTGAAATAATCTTTAATAGTTATTATAGAGAATGTAGGTATATTTATTTGTCTTTAATAGGAAAGCGACGTAATGGCTTTGACATGGGGATAGGCGGGGGAGAGGGGGAGCCATTAATGGAGGGAGCATGTAATGTGCCAAATGACACCTGCGCTCTCTTGCCTGCCTACCTTCATTAGGAATCGACATGCAATGGACCCTCAGCATTAGCGCCATTAAAGAGAGGGTCATCCCAGCAAGAGTTTTTAATTAATGTTTATTCTATGCTTACTGAATATTATAATGGGGACTAGCCGCACCGCCCACCTTTGGTAAGCTTTCCCATGGGGCTTCATCTTCCTCCAATCTTAAAACAACTCGTTTCTCATTTGGCTCATTAAGAAATATATAAGCTTATCTTTATTTTTATTTTATAAATGCCATTCTACCGACCGGTATATACAGTGAAAGAAAAAGCTTTAAGATCACTAGTATTTTAATAGAAATTTCAATGATTATGGCTTAACAAAATTTATTTATTTTAAATGTTTTTTTTTTTATAAACTTGATTAAAAACATTTAAAAATTTTTCATGTATAAACAAACAAATATACATGTACCTAAGTCTAAGGTGTCTTCTCCAACCCTTAGAGCGTATATTTTTGACTGATGCATTGCGAAAAATCAACTTGATTTATGTAATAAGTGTATAAAATATCCAGTTCCTATTTTATTTAATATCAATATATTGAAACCTCTTGGTTTTACTCCAATATTACTCTATAAATGACTCGGAGGGTGGGGGGTGGGGGTTGGATGACAAACGACGTGACATCGTTCGTCTTTTTATTCTCAACTTCTTTTTCATATCAACCTCGTATATTTATGTAGTTTTTTTTATCTCTCACAAATCATTTTTTTTTCTTCTTATTTCACAAAAAAAATCTGATTTCAAACTGAAACAAGAAAATGGTCCATTTATAATTTAACATCTGATTTAGTATTTCTCTAGCGTTATTTATTAACAAAGTTCAAGAAACCTGGTTATTTATGAATTCATTTTTTCTCTCTCTTTTGTTCCAGGTAAGCGTATTACGACCATCAAAAAGGACCTTGGCTTGAGAGTGTATTTTAGTTGAAAAAGTAAGAACAAATTTTGTATATATATTTTTTTATTTATCTTTAATTACAAGCGATTTGTCTGTTTAAATACCCTTAGTATAACTATGGCCACTCACACACACATACACGGCAACTCAGGCCATACAAGACTTTGACGATGACCGTTATAATAATAATATATCTATTTGGGGTCCAAGCATTCTTATTTAAGCCATTTGGTATCCAAATTTTATA
>JAKCPI010030704.1:0-40925 GCA_023213315.1 Euborellia annulipes
AAAAATCTGGTGTGACTGGCGCACAGCACACAACTTCTCTCTTACCTTCGGTAATCGAAAGTTGTGTTCTGTGCTTGTCACACCAGATTTTTTGTGTCGACATATATTTAGTTCCCGACAGTACGGAACATTTGAATTCAGATGTAAAATTTATAAGTATGGGAAAATATTTATATTTTGTTACCATGGCAACCATTTCTCCTATCTTTCCTATGAAATACAAGAGTAAAGTGGTCTTCAGAAGATTTCAATCGCAAAATGAGAATATACATTTTAAAGAGCATCTAAAAAATAATTGATTTTTGAATTTTAAAAAAAATCGTTGGAGCAAATTTTGAGAAAATCGAAAAAAACTGAAAAAGTACATCAGTAAAGTACTAGTACTCTTTGGCCGATTTTGATTAAAAGCTTATTTTTCCGGTCCAGGAGGGTGTTTAACTTAAATATAAAATTTCAGCCTCATAGCTCAATTCCTTCATGCTTAAAATTGAACACACACCCACCCACCCACCCACCCACCCACCCACCCACCCACCCACCCACCCACCCACCCACAGACAGACCATGTCGCGAAAACCACTTTTTTGGATTCAGGGGACCTCAAAACGTGAAGATCCATCAAAATCTCGACATCGAATTTCTTGACATGAATCCAATACTTTCTCTCTATATATATATTACATATATACATAGGTAAGAGAAAGTAAAAATATGGTCTGGTTAAATAACTAAGTACTTACTTAAATAACTAAATAACTGTCAGACTGTCGAGATCTAAAACTCCAGAGCAGGTGACGGTAAACTAACGCCCTCAGGTCAATTATTTACAAATTATTTTGTTGTACAAAACATCGCAATTATAAAGAAAATTTTAAACCAAGGAAAACAATTTCATTGAACATTATTTTACCTATCAAAAATAAACAAAACAATTATACTAACCTATTGGCCTATTACTTTTTACTTTCTCTTACCTCTATATATATGTTAATATATATAGAGAGAAATTATTGAATTCATGTCAAAAATTCGATGTCGAGATTTTGATGGATATACAGGTCCCCTGAATCCAAAAAAGTGGTTTTGGCGACATGGTCTGTCTGTGTGTCTGTGAACAAAATATCTCCAGAATGAAAAGAGCTCGGAGATTGAGATTTTATATTTAAGTTAGGCACCCCCCTGGGACGTGACACGAAGTTTTTAATCAAAATCGGCCAAAATGTACTATTACTTTACTGATGCACTTTTTCAGTTTTTCTCTAAATTCGCTCCAACGATTTTTTTTTTTAAATTCAAACATATTATTTTTTTGATTCTTTTAAAATGTACCAGGTATATTCTCATTTTGTCATTGAAATCTTCTGAAGACCACTTTACTCTTGTACTCCATAGAAAAGATAGGAGAAATGGTTGTCATGGTAACAAAATATAAATATTTTCCCATACATATAAATTTTACATCTTGAATTCAATTGTACTGTAATGTCGAAAACTAAATATATCTCGACACGAAAAATCTGGTGTGACAAGCACAGAACACAACTTTCGATTACCGAAGGTAAGAGAAAGTTGTGTGCTGTGCGCCAGTCACACCAGATTTTTTTACTTCCCCTTACCGATATATGTTAATTTACAGTATATAGAGAAAGTATTGGATTCATGTCAAAAATTCGATGTCGAGATTTTGATGGATATACTCGTTTTGGGATCCCCTGAATCCAAAAAAGTGGTTTTCGCCACATGGTCTGTCTGTCTGCGGCGTGTGTGTGTAAACAAAATATTTCAAGAACGAAAAGAGCCAGAGCTTTAAAATTTTATATTTAAGTTCGTTACTCTCCCTGAGACGTTTTAGAACAAAATCGGCACAAAAAGAGTACTAGTATTTTATTGATGTACTTTTTCAGTTTTTTTTTCGATATTCTCGAAATTCCCTCCAACGATTTGGATTAAAATAATAAATCAATTATTTTTAGATGCTCTTTAATAGCAATTTTTTTTAAATAAATTTTTTGTACAATGTTTTGATATTTCTCCTACCTTAAATTTTTCCAAATTCTACATATTAAAAATTCTTTAATGAAATAACAAAGTAGGAAAATAATAAATTATAATTCCTATAAATTAATTCCTCTCTGTTAATCTCTCCTTCTCATTTGATGAATGAGTTAAAAAAAAAAAAAAATCTTTTTATTTAGCCGATTGCAAAGTGAAAGAAAAAAAAAATAGAAAATTGATTTGAATATTTATAAGTCTTTATAATTTATCATTTAGTTATTATCATTGAAAAACAATAAATAAATGAGAGGGGTTTGGAGGTGCTCATACCCCACCCCAGCCTCCCCCGTCCTTGGCTTAGACTGAGAGAGTGTGAGAAATTAAACCGAGGCCTTGGATCGTATGTGTGTAAGCATTTGCCATTTAGACACTCAAATGAGAGTGAGAGAAAACCTATTAAGAATTGAGGTAAAAAAAAGCGAGTGAATGAGATATTTGATTAAATAAAAATTCTTTAATGAAGTTGTGAATACATGCCAAAAAAATTTATTTATGTAATAAGAAAAGCAATAAAAGAAGTGGGTTTTCATACACTACCCAATCCAAAGCTCATATAATCAATGAAATTACTTTCGTAGTTTTGAAATGCTTTTTTAACAGTACTTTTTAAAAAAATATATTGAAAATTCTAGAATACTATAACTTCAAATTTGAGAATTTTCAATAATTTTTTCAAAAAAACCTCTGGTAGGCTCTACTTCAAATATTTTTATTCCTCCAAGTAGAATACTAAATATTTTAAGTTCTTTCGGGAAATACTAGTCTGGTTACTGGATGCTTTAAAAAATTTAAGTTCTTAATACCTGGGTACTTGTCAAACGAAGTATTATTATGAGCTAAAGTGTCCAGATAAATAAAAGGAGAGGACAGGCCTCTAGCTAATTAAAATCTCAATAAAAGAAAACTTAGCTAAATATTTTTCGAGATCTAATGTTATATATTTGAATAAGATAATAGTATTCAAAATACCTCGATTCGAACTTTAACTGAGTCATAGATATATTTAACAAGACATGTGAGTGTTTTTTATTGATGAGGCCAAACATCCCATGGCCCCCGGGAATCGAACCCAGGATCTCCGCCTTTCCGGGGCATAGGCGTGCTATCCATTGCACCAGGCCACCGGACCCTCGACCTGCACCAATAAAACTCACTTCCCTTATATGCAGTTAGTCGCGCAAGTTACTAACTCGGAACGAAAACGTGAAAAACTTTAAAGAAAAATTTTTCACTTATGCGCCGCTTGTTAAACCAGTAGAGGGGTAATTACCCCCTTTACCCCCCCCCCTTGTATCCGCCCTTGGTAAGGAATTGATCAATTAAATAAATAAATATTCCACTCCAATTGTGTATAGGCCCACAAATTTTATTATTATATATATTATATTAAATTTTTTTTCTACATTCCTATGCATAAATAATGAATAATAATCCTTAGATTAAATAAATAAATAAATATAAAACAAGTTCATAATATTTATTTATTTTATAAATTTAATTCACACTTAATAAAATTTGTCATTTCAATTTTATTAACTTTTGATTATTTATTATTATTTTCCGTCATCTAGAAAAAAAAAAAAACAAAAAAACGTAATCAAATTAATAATTTACAATCTTAGCATCTCGTTATAGTCTACATGGAAATTTGTGACCTTATGATAGTATTAAAAACAGAATTCCCTTAGTATTTAAATATTAATAGAATCAATTTTCATAAATATTAAAATCATTTGAATAATTATAAATACTATACACATTTAAAATTAGAATAATATTCTATTTTAAATGCATGTTTAAACATTTTTCTTTTTTTAATTCAGGGGAAAAATTGGAATAAATTTAATGAGTTAGGGGAATTGTTTAAAATTTTCAATGATGGTATTAACGTTATTCATTGATAACAATTTAGTTGATTAATTTTTACTTTCTCTTACCTCTACATATCGCTCCATTAGAATAACAAGGTTCTAACTGCACCAACACTAGTTTTGAGAAAAATGAAGTCAAAGATTGTAATAGCTGTAGTACGTTAAATATAACAGTTTTCGTCCCAAATTTTTTTAAATAAGTTGTTTACATTAAAGTTATTATTTTCCAATGTTTGGATGATAAAAAAACATTATCATTGATTTAAAAAAAATAATAGCATTTTGCAGATAGAACTTTGTTATTCTGTAAATGAGCATTTTCAGAATAACTTAGTTCTAACTGCACATTTGGGGGGCCGCAAAAAACAAAATTTTTTAATTTCTTTCGGCCGAACCTTGTAAAAGTTGCCTTTTGGCTAGAAAATGATAATGGCAAAGTTTTAGCTAAATTGGATAACGTTAACCCGTGCCTCAACGGGGTTAAAATTTTGAAAAAGTGCGATTTTATGTAAAAATTCATAGTTTTTACTTCATAAAATGAAAACCAATTGTCGTAGAAAACTGATTCTTGTCTCATTTCGTAGCAAATTTAATTCTCTTGAAGTTTTATCATAACGATTTTTTCGTTAAAATCTATAGTATTAATGATATTTTGAAAAATAAGTGGAAAATCACAATACAGACCATTCGATATAACTTTTTTCCGGAAAAATATTCGAAAGGAATGAAATTTTTACAGGTTATTTGGGGGTACTCTAGGATGTCTATCCTAGATTATTAACCTCGAGGGCCCTCAGTGAGGGGGGGGTGAGTGGAGGGTGACAAAGACCTCAAAAATTTGAGAATTATTTAGATTTTTCGCTTATATCTCGTAAACTAATCTTATTTTGCGAACCATAGCACCATGCAAAGTTGTAGAGCATTAAATTTACTAAAATATGGTACACTAAACAAATTCGTAGACTCAATACTGATCGAGGTACGGCCGGTCAAAGTTAGACGAATTTTCTCAAAATGTAAAAAATGTCCGAAAAAACGAATAGTCCTGAGGATATCCACTTTTTACCTAGAAAGTATTCCAAAGTAAATTAAATTTTTAACAAGTTATTTGTCTATTCTAAGTCTTAGACTTCGTGACTTTGTCCTAACTTGGAGAGGGGCAGGAGAGGAAAACACCTCAAAGATTTTAAACTTTTTTCAGTTTTTCGCATATATATCGATAACTAACTAATTTAGACAAAATGTTATATTTCAGGAAAATTTATCAAACTTTGACCGGCCGTACCTCGGTCAGTATTGAGTCTACGAATTCGTTTAGTGTACCATATTTTAGTAAATTTAATACACTACAACTTTGTCTTGGACTATGGTAATCAAAATATGCTTAGTTTACGATATATATGCGAAAAACTGAAAAAAGTTCAAAATGTTCCCGTTCGACCTGAAAATGTTTCTGGCCACAATGCACAATACACCTTCTTGGTTACAGTAAAATATGCCGTAAGATTGTATATGTTTAGTTTTCTTAAATAAAATAGGCTGCTGATATCTGCATGAGGGGTCATGATGACAGTTAGAACCATGTTAACCCAAAACAAACTTGCTGTTAATGTCAGATAGAACCTTGTTATTCTGGCTAGTTCCCTTATTTTCCAACATATCGCATCCTAAGTCAGTTCCCTGCATAGATATACTAAAGAGATATTCATTAATGATGTAAACTCAATTTCGCCAAAAATGTCAGTTAGAACCTTGTTATTCTAATGGAGCGATATGTTAATATTTATAGAGAGAAAGTATTGGATTCATCACAAAAATTCGATATCGAGATTTTGATGGATATTCACGTTTTGAGGTCCCCTGTCAAAAAAGTGGTTTTCGCGACATGTCTGTTTGTCTGTGTGCCTGTCTGTGTTCAATTTAAAGCATGAAAGAATTGAGCTACAAGGTTGAAATTTTATATTTAAATTCGCACCCCCATGGGACTTGACACGAAACTTTTGAACAAAATCGGCCAAAAATTACTAGAACTTTACTGATGTACTTTTTCAGTTTTTTTCAATTTTCTCAAAATTTGCTTTAACGATTTTGATTAAAATTCAAAAATCAATTATTTTTTAGATGCTCTTTAAAATAAATATTTTTATTTTGCTCTCAAAATTGTTTGAAGCACACTTTACTCTCGTACTTCATAGGAAAGATAAGAGGAATGGTTGCCATAAAAACAAAATATAAATATTTTCCCATGTTTATAAAATTTATATTCTGCTTTCGGGCCTTGGTGTAGTTGCTAGCATGCTAGCCTTCTATACCAAGGGCTCCGGGTTCGAATCCCAGACAGTCTGATGAATTTATTTAAGCCATTAGGATATCAAATGGATTAAATAAATATGCCTGGACTCCCAATATGAGTATCGTATTGACAACTCGTGTGACAAGCACAGAACACAACTTTCTGTTGCCGAAGATAAGAAAATGTGTGCTGGGTGACCAGTTACACCAAATTTTTTTGTATTTAAATACTGCCTGCAATCATCTCTTGTTCATTTTTTTTTTTTGTCTATGGAATTTGTTTATTTCTGCTTACTGAAAGATCGCCAGATGAATATTTTGGGTAATTATTGTACGAAGTAATGGAGGTCTCTTTCTATTTGTTGCATTAATTCGTATCATATCTTAGTAGCAATTAATCAAAAAAATGATTATTTCAATTGCCTACATTCCAACACTCATCCATCGTTTGGGTACTTAATGATTGCAGATAGGCCTATTTAGAATATAAAAATAAAATTTGAATATATAAATTCAACGTTATTCCATGGATGGATAATTAAATAAAAATTTTCTTTTTTTATCGATATAAAATTGCAGATCTCGTTTATATGGAAATAAATTCTAAATATCCTCCGGCATTAAGAAAAAAAAAAGAATAATAAATATGACCAACTTAAAAAAAAATTTCTAATAATTAACTTCAAGAGCAAAAAGACGGAAAAAAAAATGAAATTGCAAGTGAACATAAACATAAATTTAATAATAAATCTAATGAAGAGAGAAAGAGAGAGAGATGAAGGCAATTAACGTCCATCAAAGTGGAAAGACCGGTGTTCGAATCCCGATCAGACATACCTTATTTTTTAATCTCTTTTTTTATCCCCATTTTAATTTATATTATAAGCCTATGTTTAGAAATTAACTCTCAATGAGGAAGTAGAAACAAATGGAATATTGGCAGATATGATCATTATTCGAACTCCCATAATAAATACATCTAATTAGAAATACTAAATACTTACTTAATTATGTTCGTTAATAATGACCGAAATGCAAAAAATTAATTCATGTTGATATTAAATCACCTTAAAGTAAATTGAGCCCGGGAGCCGGGCTGTGGGAAATTCTTCCCCCCGCCGCCCAAAAAAAAAAAAAGGGGGGGGGGAAAAAAAAAAAAAAAAAAAAAATTTAAATATTCAAATTAATTTGTACCTAATATAAAGCGACTTCTTTACTCTTTTTTATATGTTGATATATATAGAGAGAAAGTAATGGATTCATGTCAAAAATTCGATGTCGAGATTTTGATGGATATACACGTTTTGAGGTCCCCTGAATCCAAAAAAGTGGTTTTCGCCGCAACATGGTCTGTCTCTGTGTGTGTGTGTGTGTGTTCAATTTTAAGCATCTATATGGCTGAAATTTTATATATAAGTTAAACATCCACCGGAAGGGTAAAAACAAGCTTTTAATCAAAATCGGCCAAAAAGTACTAGTACTTTTTCAGTTCTTTTTTCGGTTTTCTCAAAATTCGCTTTAACGATTTTGATTAAATTTCAAAAATCAATTATTTTTTTAGATGCTCTTTCAAATGTATATTCTCGTTTTTGTTTGAAGCACATTTTACTCTTGTACTTCATAGGAGAGATGGCAAATGGTTGCCCTAGTAACTTTTCCCATGTTTATAAAATTGACATCTTGAATTCTAAATATATATATATATATATTGGCGGAAATTTAATATATCTCAACACAAAAATTCTGGCGTGACAAGCACAGAACACAACTCTCTTTTTCCAAAGATAAGAGAAAGTTGTGTGCTGTGCCACCAGTCACACCATATTTTTTATTAGACTATTATTCCTCTCTCAGTTTCAGTGGTTATTTATTATTTAATATTTATTGTACCAATGGCAACCGGGGGACGTTCCACAAGTTTATTCCTTTGGATTACCTACCGAATTTTCTTCAGTGCAACGATCTTGGTGGTTGTTACTCTTTTCTGTTAGGCCTACCAGGATTTTAATTTGACTGATGTAATGCATTGTAAGCATGCGCAAGTTCATTCATGTATAATTTAAAGAAGTTTGTACTTATATCAACATCTGTCAGTTTTCAACAGTTAGAAACAGTTAATAATTTATTTAAAAAACCTTCCCTATGAATTTCCTTTTATTTTACGAATATATTTATCAAAAGAAAAGGAAGGAGAGAGAGAATAAAATTTGCTTTAACCTCTCAGGTGTTCAGTCGTGACATGAAAAAAATGATTCCTCCGAGCGAAACGTTATAATAAACAAAGTGTTTTATGATCTAATTTAAAAAAAAAAATCATTAAACATAAAGTATAAATCATTATTAATTCATATTTACGGCTTGTTCAATTTTATTACCAACTTCAACCATTTGTTTTTGCAAATCTAAGGTGAGAATCATAAAGGAATGGTACTAAGTTGAAAAAGGGAATTATTGATGGTTGCAGAAGCCAGGCGTTAGGCCGACTGAGATATTTGCCTAGAAACTTTTGTTCTTTTATTTATTTTTTCTGAAATCACAATTTGGAAAACTTATTTTATCAATTTAAGTGACAATATTTACATTCTTCCATTGACATGTTCAGGTTACCACTTATCAAACGTTGATGACATCAAGATGGTTTTAGTTAAGTTATTTGAAATTCCTATGAGGATCCTCGTTTATTTACCCGAGGTGCTTTTTTCGTGCACTCAGACACACACCCCAAACCCAACCGGCCTCTGGCCGTAGCCATCTACCGGCACCCCGTGAT
The DNA here is from genome assembly GCA_023213315.1 of Euborellia annulipes. Classification (NCBI taxonomy): domain Eukaryota; kingdom Metazoa; phylum Arthropoda; class Insecta; order Dermaptera; family Anisolabididae; genus Euborellia; species Euborellia annulipes. The sequence goes on from JAKCPI010030704.1 coordinate 8,989, forward strand.
GATCATTTCCTAACCCCAACTCCTCCTCTTGAGTTTATTTCTAGCTAGATCCTTATTTCTGGTTCCACCTGGTTCCTTTTATCCAACCTCTTCTATGCTAGGGAGTTGCCTATGGCTTTAGAGAAGCTTAAAACCTAAGCTTCTTTTAATTAAAAGAAGAAATAAATCCGGGGCTAGGAGATGCATTCTTATACAAGGATGTTATCCATCTCACGAGGATGCACTTCACCCTCCTCCCCTTGGCCCTCTTGAAGTTGGGGTCCTCTTTTTAATTCTTTATTTTTTTATCGTTTATTATGAAAATCAAACATCCCAAATGAATAAATAATTAAAAGATTAAAAATTTTATTTACATGAATTTTCATGGAATGTTCACTTTTGAATTCTACCGTATATTGTTGATTTTTTTTTACTTTCTCGTATAGAATATATGTATATACCAAATTTCATCGATCTAGCTGCTTTGGGTTTTAAGCAATCATATTCACACACACACACCCAGACGTTATTCCAAAAGAATATACGAGAAGGTCTCGGGGAAGTCATTCCCCATATTTTAATTTTGCCCTTTTCGACCTTCCGCTTCTGAGGCTTTTTAGGGGTTTTAACCGACATTTTAATTTTAATATACTGATAACTACTGGGTGACGTTCCACAAGCAGATTTCCTGGGGACAACAATAGTTCAAAACTTGTATCCTATTTATTTCTTGACTGTAAGTAATTAGAACAACCATTTCTTATATAAAATTTTGTATCTTGTTAAATTCTTTAAGGACTTTGATCACGGTCCTCATTCAATTTTATATAATTCAATGTCGAGGATTATGAGCCTATTAAGATGTTATGTAGGTTTTATTAAGTTCAAAAACTCAAAAGGATTAAAGGAGCAAAAAAAACAAAAAAAAAAAAACAGGAAATTAAAAGACTTGTTCAAATTAATATCTTGAAAGATAAATTTTTTATTATGCTTAATATCCCACCCCTTTTTTTCCATTTAAAATATCTCTTGGGATATAATATAAATTCAAAGTAGAAATAAACATAAAGGGTTTGGTTGTCTGAAGGGCTTTTAGTGGTCTTTCGGTTTAATCGAGTTCTAATCGGTACTTTAACGACCCGAAGATGTGATTGGAATTAACTTTATAGCCAGAGAGGGAGAGAGAGAGAAAAAAAAATCACGACGACGCCGAGGCCCTTATTTACATAATTGCCTTGCTGAGGTCAGGGACTTGAATGCCCGGAGACCCCTATTCAAGGATTGACAGGCAACAGGCTGACATGGATGTCAGGAAGAGCAAGCGAACGGGCGGATGCTGCCACATTTGCATGCACCGTGCTGCTTTCATTCAAACCAATTAATATTAAAGAGGATTCGATGTGGCTAAACATCGCTTATGTAATAATAATAAACCATAGAATCTTAATTTTATCACTTGAAAGTTTTAATTATTATTGGTTGGGTTATTAACATCAAGATCACCTTAATAAATCAAAATCCCAAATTCTAGGAAAATTTTTCTTGACCAAACAAGAAGAAAGAACAACAGCCATCAAGATCGTTGTAAATAAGCAATGCCAAACAGAGCTCAATATCTGGATGGGTGGCCCAGATGAAGAAGGCTGTTGAACGCCAACCGGAAGTCAATGATTGAATTTTATAAACTAAAATACCCTTGTAAAGACTACTAGCAGCGGAAAAAATATATATATATATATAAAAAAAAGAAAATAGTAAATATCCCAGGAACGAAAAGAGCTAGGAGGTTGAAATTTTATATTTGATTTGTGCGCCCTCTCAAGGAGTGAAAATTAGCTTTTGAACAAAATCAGCTAAAAAGTACTAGTACTTTACTGATGTACTTTTTCAGTTTTTTTTCTTCTCGATTTTTCCAAAATTCGCTCCAACGATTTGATTAAAATTCATAAATGAACTATTTTTTAGATGCTCTTTAAAAAGTATATCAGTGAAATTTTCGTGAAAATCGTTTGAAGTACACTTTACTGATGTGGAAGCATTCTTAGCGCAGCGACATCTATGAATCGCGTGGTCCAGTTTAGAACTTAGGTGCTAAGGGCAATTAAATATATCTCGACACAAAAAATATGGTGTGAAAAGCACAGTACACAACTTTCTCTTGCCAAGGGGTAAGAGAAAGTTGTGTGCTGTGCGACCAGTCCCACAAGATTTTTAATTAAGCTTACTTTTGTTTCGCATAAAATATTTAAAACAAACGCTAATTTTTTATTATATAATTACAATATGTCCCATTGACCCCTGGGTGATTCTTAATCATACAGCATTCCATTTCCCGGAGAGAATTGGCTCTCATTACATGGTAATATCTCACTTAGTTGTAATTTCTCGACATGATTTTTTTTTCTTCGTGAATGTGAAAGAAAAGAAGAATCTTTCTGATGTCGGAAGATGCAAATTTTCGTATCATGAATAATGGATAGCCATATGTGTGTGTTCCATTGGAGAAGTGTAATAAATAAATAAATATAATTGTCTTGCTTTTAGATATTTTCTGCACCGGTCGTCAATTTACACTTTGTCTGGATTAAATTCGTTAGGAGGGCAATTGAGATTATCTCTATCCACTCTCTCTCTCTCTCTCTCTTTCGGACTTTTTATTAGATCAAGATATTTTATTCCAGTTTTTAACTCACTAATTAATTTTATTAGGCTTTTGCTTTTAATTCAAAGATTACGTTTCTTTCTTGTTTTGGACAATTGATTGGCTCAATAGAGAAAACTGTTTAAATTCATTCGATGATTTTTTAATTCTGAATGATCACTTTCCTGCCAATTTCTATGTATTATAATGCTCAATGGGTGAAAAACTGTAGTGGTGGCGGAAGTGTCTTAGCATTATGATAAATAATAAAAGTAACTTAAAACTAGTCGTGTGAACAGACCTAATTACTCTCGAAAATCGATTATATCAACTGGTACCTCAATCATCTCGATTTCTTTTTTAGAATTTTTTTTTTTCTTAATATTTCCTGTTGTTTTTCAATTATTAAGGATTCCAATTATTAATTGGATTTTTCTTAAAGCGAGATAAACTCAATGCTATCCGTTGAGGAAATTCTGAATTTTCAAGAATTTTTCGACTCTTCCCAGTTAGGGATTTTGGGGCCAGAGTATAGAGAAAATATTGGATTCATGTAAAAAATACGACGTCGAGATTTTGATGGATATACACGTTTTGAGGTCCCCTGAATCCAAAAGTTGCACTTTTTCAGTTTTTTCGATTTTCTCAAAATTCGCTCCAACGATTTTGCTTAAAATTCAAAAATCAATTATTTTTTAGATTCTCTTTAAAATGTATATTCTCATTTTGTCATTGAAATCTTCTGAAGACCACTTTACTCTTGTACTCCATAGAAAAGATAAGAGAAATGGTTGCCATGGTAACAAAATATAAATATGTTCCCATAAATTTTACATCTTGAAATTTGAATGTACCGTACTGTGGGAAACTAAATATATGTCGACACAAAAAATCTGGCGTGACAAGCACAGCACACCAGATTTTTTATTCATAATATTTATATTAATACAAAACTTTTATTATTACAATTTTAAACAAATCTTAATTCTCCCCCACCTACACTTTTCGATTGCAGCATCAAGATTAAAAAAAAAATCAAGATTAATCTCAGATTTCGACTAAACGCGATCAAAAGATAATTAGGATTGCACTGACCTGGTTTCGAACCTCGATTACATCAAAGCGATTAAATAAAATTGTTATTAAATTAATGGGGGGAAGGGTAAGTTCAAAAAGCAAATGGCCTTGATTTTTTTTTTCCTTTATACAAATTTACTAATTAAAATTTTCTTATTAATTTCATTTTAATTAATTTTCTTAGATTTTCTTATACATGAAAAAAATTTTTTTTTTTCATTTATTAATAATATATGCTTGTCAAAAAAAATTTCATACATGTAAAATATTATAATTTTTGATTCATTTCGATGATATAACGATTAATTTTCACAGCCTTGAAAATTTTATATATTATATAGAAAGAATGAGGGTGATGAGTCAACGAAAAGGAATTCAAAACCAGTGATCTTTTGAATGAAAAGATCATTTGAATAAAATCTACATAAACTAGCACAGGTTTATTTATTTTTTTTCTTTCGTTTAAATATAAATATATATTAACCAGTCAATGGAATATTTCAAACACAAAAAATATGTGAAAACTTGATTTAATCGGTCAGTATGAATAAAATTAAATTTAATAGTTAGTTTGCAGTTTATTTGTATTCTTTTCCTTGCAGTTGGGGGTCAGCACATTTTTGTACTCTTTTTTTCAAAATTAGCAGAAGGTTCTTTTTTTTTAGTTGACTATCTCAAAATCGTAAAGACGTCAAAAATAAAAACTTTTAAAATTTATCATAACATGGCAAAAAAAAATTACAAATTTTGAAATTTTAGATAAAGAGTGACATAGGCATAGCCAGAAATTTTTGATGGGGGAGGGGGGTTCAAGAAAATTTTTTCAAACATTTAAAAAATTTAAGATTATTTTAGGGTAGGTTAGGGCCCGTCTTGCGGCGGACCCTCGCCTTTTCTTCTTCATTATGAAAAGAAAATTATTATTATTCCATTCCAATTCAGTGCCAGCTTGAGGATTTGTTTACATTCATGGAATACACAAATGAAAAGAATACATAAATATTTCTCTATATATTTCCTATGGGAGAAATAGTAACTTTAAGAATTAATAACTCAAAAAGTTATAGGAATTTCGGGATGAAAATAATTTTCCTGTAATCCCGAGAAGGTCCTCTTTATGCATAAAAAATTTCATTTCAAAATTCCAACGGGAAGTTGCCTAAACAGATCGTGACAGAAAGACGGACGGACAGACAGACGGACATTAGCGAATTATAGGCTATATAGATTTTGGTTTTTTTTTTATTTTATTTTTTTTTAGATAGAGTAAATTATTATATTTTACTTTTACTCTATATGAAATATAATTTGTACTATAGAGCTTAAATATCTAGTCATGCTTGGGGGGTTTGAGTCCCAACCACCCCCCCCTCCCCCTCTGTATGGTTGGTTCTGCAAAAAATCACTTTAAGGAATAAAGTGAAGATCACATATTAATTAATATAAAAATCATTAACCCAAAAAAAAAAAGTTTTTTACTATTTAGCTTAAGTATAGTAAGATAACTTTGTTATAAGAAAATTTTAATTCTACAAATAAAGTTAAACTCGAGTAGGTATCAAATATTAGACCTAATATTGCTGAAATCGGCAAAAGTTCTCTTCTCAGAGTTCAGATATTTTTTTTTTTCTGTCTTCCACGCTCACAGTTTTTAAATGCTAGTTAATTTTTTGAAGTCTACATCAGGCTATTAAATTAATAGTCTTGTTTTTTTTTTTGTTTGCAATTCATTAATTTATATATTATAAAAAGCAATTAATTTGATGAAATGATGTAGACATCATTATAATTAAAAGAATATCTGATGTGACTATCAGATGACTATTTTTATAAATAGTATTTACAGTACAGGTTGTATATATATACATACCGGTACATAAAAAAAAAATTATGAAGTCTACATCAGGCTATTAAATTAATAGCCTTGTTTTCTTTCTAATGTTTCATTCATATCGAAATTAAAAATAATTTATTCAAAAAAAAAAAAAAAAAAAAAAAAAAAAAAAATCATTATCTTAATTCGATATCGACAAGATAATCTTTCAATTAGAAAAAAAATAAAGAATTTATCACCTTGAAAATAAATCCTCCCCTCCTCCCCTTCACCCCCCTCTCCCATTCCCTCTTTCTAAAACTCTTATTAATAATATTACTATTAATAATAATATTCTAATTCTAATTTAACCGAGAGACGGATCAAATGTTTATAAATTGCATAACTTCTCTCTCTCATGCATATGTAAAATTTTAATTACATCATTTTCATGAAATTTATTTACATATATTATTATTTTAGTCTTTTTTTTTAATTCATGATGAAATTACTAGCTTTATATGTACAATTTTCAAATTTCCAGGATAATTTTTTTTTTTTTTGTTTTTTTTTTTTGAATAAATCTTTTTAATTAATGTCAATTAATTGAATAATTAAAAATGCAACCATAAAGAGGCCAAAAATTTAAAATAATTATTTTTATTGTATCAGTGGTCAGCAATGTTCAATGTTAAAACCGTATTTAAAAATTTAGAAAACACTAAAAAATAGTTTATAACACTCTTTGGATAAAGTTTGTATTATTATTCAATGAGTGGTATAATACTATTTAAAACTAGATGAATTTAATTTATTTAAATCTGAGCTTTCATAATTATCAATAAATTTCAAATATCCCACTTATTTCTATAAATTTATTTAAGTTTATGCAATTTTTTATGTTAACTTCTAAATAATGATAGGCCATATATGTTCACTATTTTTAAATAAAAATTTATTTAAGGTATCTTATTATTAAGCGCTACTATTGAGTGAAAATATTTAATTAAAAAGGACCTATATATAGAATATAGATTTTTCCTTGCTTCAGTCACAGTTGTTTTGTCAAAAGGCCTATACCTAAAATTATAATAGGATTGTAAAAAATACAAAATTAAATTTTTTAAGAGAGAGAATTTAGGGGGTATATTTAAATTTTTTTAATAGTCGGCTTTTCGGCAATCTTCTTCAGGATATTTGGATTCAAGATGTAAAATTTATAAGCATGGGAAAATTATATTATATTTTGTTACAATGGCAACGACTTCTTCTCTTTCCTATGAAGCACAAGAGTAAAGTGTGCTTCAAACAATTTTGTGAGCAAAATGAAAATATACATTTGAAAGAGCATCTAAAAAATAATTGATTTTTGAATATAAATCAATATCACTAGAGCGAATTTTGAAAAAATAAAAAAAAAAAAGTGAAAAAGTACATCAGTAAAGTACTAGTACTTTTTGGTCGATTTTGTTTAAAAGCTTATTTTCACGCTCCCGGGGAAGTGTGTAACTTAAATATAAAATTTCAGCCTCATAGATCAATTCCTTCATGCTTAAAATTGAATACAGGACACACACAGACAGACCATGTCGCGAAAACCACTTTTTTTGATTCAGGGGACCTCAAAACGTGTATATCCATCAAAATCTCGACATCGAATTTTTGACATGAATCCAATACTTTCTCTCTCTATATATTAACATATATAGAGTTAAGTAAAAAGCCTTTATAAATATATCAAGCTGAAGGAGATTTTCGGACAAAATTTATCTGTCCTTATAGCCCATTTATTAATATAATTGAGTGACATTATTATTATTATTATAACAATGATGTTAAACAAGACAAAAATAACGTCATTGATAGCCTACATCAAAATTAACCTTTAATAAAGCCATTTTGTTTAGGAAATTATTATTTTATTCTTAGAGACTTGAACGCTCTCTCCCATGTATTTGGTGATTTAAACGCTTTTTTATGCTGTAATATTATTTATTTACACGCAGAAACTTTTTTTTTTCTAATGAATGCACTCCACACCGCCCCGAAATGTCATTCATGAAACCAGTTTGTTTCCATTGAGTAAAAAAAAAAAAACATTTCTGCCAGGTCATTGAGTCATTTGTGTATTGTCCGCGAAACTCTGTGAGGCCTTTTGCCCCCACCATAACCTACGAAATGGGTTAAAGCAATTAATAATAAATTCTTGAACGATGCCCGAGGCGAGATCTACGCAACCTCAATGGTCCATTCTCTTTCTTGCAGGTGGATGGATTGCTTGACTACCTTCCTAAATCTCTTTCTTATTATTATTATTCTACAAAATAAATAATAAATAAATAAAAATACAATTAGAATATACGAACGAATACCTCACGATATAAAATTTTATATGTTTATATTAGGTTGTTTGTTTACAAATGCAAATTAAAATAGATCGACCTCATGGTCAAAGTCATCTAACGGGAATTTAAGATGAAGATGAACATATATATTAGTCACATGAAGCAGCTCGAGGCTTAGTTTTATCTAAAATTCTTAATTTGATTCTAAGAACAATTTATCCATTTTTTTAAGTCAACTCTGTCAACGAAAATGTACAAATTCAAATTACCATTAAACTAACTGTACCAGTTAGTTTTATATAAACGAATAAATAAATTTTGGTATTTCATCTCTCACATTGTTATCAGAGCAGCGCAACTAAGGGGGGGAGGGGGGAGGTTAGGGATTTACCCACCATCTAAAGCTTTAATTGGCAAAATTCAAAATACAAATTTTTTTTATAACCCTTTTCGGTTTCTTAGACCATTTAGGGATATGGATTTTATTTAATAAATTTTAGATTCAAATATTCCGATGGCTACCGGGGGTCATTCCACACGCTGAACGCTCGGGGTCACCAATCTCTAACTTCAAAGATTGTGGTCACACCAACATATAAATATAAATTTACAGTATAAATGAAAACAATAATAATAAAATAACAACAGTTTAAATGGAGGGAAACTTGTATCATTTTCGGCCACTAAATTTGTGCATAATATTCTATCTAAATAACTGGGTAGTTCCCTCAGTCTTCTTAGTTTAGAAAATGTTATTTCAGGGAGGCGAATCAGTTTGCGATTCACTTTCTTGTTCATCCCCCATTTTCTAGCTGTATTTCGATATTGTTGTCATTTCTCCATTAATCCATTGTTTCATTCTCTTTGTTCTGTTAATGTTCATTTTCTTAAATAAAAATGCCTGGTCCCCCAATAGATATTATAAATAATACCGGTTATTTACTAAATATTAAATGGCCTTAGTTGCTGAAAATACTGTGTGAATGAGTGGGAGTGTGAGTATGATTGAGAAAAAAGTTGGAGTGTTTTTTTATTAAAAAAAATCGATTAATCCGAATAATCGATTATTTCCACAATCGATAATCGATTATTGTTTCCACAATCGAACACCCCTAGTCAACATTTTTGGGGTACAAATATAAATACATAAATGAAAATATTAATAATAACAACAATAGAAGAGGGAGCGAGCAGCCAGGAAGTAAGCCTCTACGAAATGAAACTCAAGAGTAGTGGAGACAGTTTCGGCTATAATTAAATATCGCCACCACTACTCTTGAGTTTCATTTCGTAAAGGCTTACTTCCTGGCTGCCCGCTCCCTCTTCTATTGTTGATATACAACAGCCACTTCACAAATTGTCATCTTATTCATCAAGCAACTCAGCATGCTTCAACAACTAATATTAATAATATTTATTTATTTGAATTCCTATCAGGATTCCCGTTTATTTATCCCAGGTGCTTTTTTCGTTCACGAAGACACACACCTCAAACCAAACCGGCCTCTGAACCGTAGCCATCTACCGGCATCCCGTGAAGTTATATCATTTCTAACTCCTCCTCCTTCGTTCGTTTCTAGCTAGTGAACTAATCCTTATTTCTGGTTCCTTTTATCCGACCTCTTCTATGCTAGGGAGGATGTCCTAGTTTGAGGAGGGATTCTCACAGTACTACTCCTTTCAAAGAATGCATCACTGAGAGGCAACAATAATAATAACAACAGTTCAAATGAAGGGGAAACTTTTACAATCAATGTGGCCTCCATATCTCGAAACGCTATCCTTATCTTCATTATATTATCGATTACCGCTCCTTTTAATGCCCTTCTAGAACCAAAAGAACCTCTTTTATTAAAAAAAATATATATATATATAATAATTATATTATAATGTAATATAACGATAATGTAATTATTACATTATTAAAATAACGAATAGCTTGGAATTTACTTTACCTTTACTTGACCTTTGTACTCCAATTCATTTATCATAGTTTTGTTTGCGCAGTTAATTGGAGGTCTTTCTCTTTAATTTGTGTAAACAGAACCTCTTCTCACTTGCTGTTAGCACTAGTTCAATAGAGCAACATACATACAACTTAAATTTAATATATTCTGATTCTTCGATTATACAATTTTTTTTTTTTTTTTTAATTTCTTGAATAATTTCAAAAATATTATTAATCCAATATTGTTCGTCTTTTTGCCATGAAGTAGACATCTTGTAAAATCAATCACACAAGAATAAAATGCAAAACCCAATAATACAGTATTTAAAAATTCAGATAATTTCTTTACTTTTTAAAATCGCCTTCAAAATAATATATATGGGCGATAGGGTTATTTACAAAAGGAATTAGTCTGGTTGGTCATTAAGGCAAAAGGAAAGGGGGTGTGATAGTAAATCTCCTCGAAATGCGATCATGAGATTAAGTTAACAATTTAATTAAGTTTCCCTTCTCTGCTTTTTGGTAGGGCGGGAGATAAAAGATTTTGCGGTTTAGTGAGATTTAGAATGGACCAAACAAACAAACAAACAAACATCTTTGTTGGAAAACGGATTTATTGAATTAATACGAAAACGAGGTCAAAATGAGATTTTTTTTTTTCTTGAAAATTGCTTTCTATAAATTTTGATTTTATCATTAAGAATAGGCTTAACTGTACTATTGTAGTAAAAAGATATATTTACTTTTATATACTCACAGGACCACCGAGACTCTAGGGTTATATAAAATACGTTCCATTCATTCCAGAAACATACACAATATATTATTTGAAAATTTATCCATTCAACATCAACAATATGGACCTTTGGCTCAGAGGTAGAGCTTCTGGTTGAGGGTTCACGTCCCGTCCTAGCGGAAAAAAAATTACTCCGATTGAAGTGAATACCAAATAAATAGGGCCTGGTTCAAAATGACCTCTGATGCCGAAAAAGACCTTAAACAAAATAAAAAATAAATAAATAAATAAATATTCGCACATTTTTTTTTAAGAGGCATTTTGGATAAACATTTTTTCATTTTATGTTGTTAAGAAATGGAGGGTGTAATCTTTTCTCCAATAGAACTCCAAAATCCATTGACGTTTCGATCTTAGTTTATTGGACCAAGTGAAAAAACAACATCTCAAAAAAAAAAAAAAATTATTTCAGTGGGTTGTTGTTGTTGTTGTTGTCATATGGCTATATATATATATTTTTTTTAATTTCCCTTTTTCGGCTGCACAGGCCATTAGGGGTGTAATTTTACATATTCATATTTTGATGAATGAGAAATGAAAATGCTGGAGGTACTTTCAGGCCAAATTTTAATATCACTATGCAGTCGACGTTTCTGGGGACTCAACGCCTCCCTTCATCAGGACTCTAAACATTCAAAAAAGCAAACATACAGCTTGGTTAACAATGAATAAAAAAAAAAAGAATTATGTTTGCCTTTTTGAATGTTTAGAGTCCTGATGAAGGGAGGCGTTGAGTCCCCCAAAACGTCGTCTGTATAGTGGTATTAAAATTTGGCCTGAAAGTACCTCCAGCATTTTCATTTCTCATTCAGCTATCTGCCTGCGTCAGGCTTTCCCAATCATCAATATACATATTTTATTACATTTATAATACCGATGGCTACTGGGGGACATTCTACACGCTGATCACCAATCCCAGAAGGAATATATTTAATTGTGAGTAATAAACAACAATCCATTGTAATAATAGTTTTTTTTAACACTCACACTTTTTTCCCATTCTCACACACACATATGCACACAGTCTTTTCGGCAACTTAAGCCATATAGACTAAATATATTTGGGGTCCAGGCAATACTGGTTTCGGTTTTGGCCAAAAACCAGCCGAAACCCGAGCTTGAAAAGATGGGATAAGACTCGTACTCGTACCATAAAAAAAAAGGTAAAATTATAGAAATTTTGTATAGGAAATAATACTAAGTAGTAAACTTCCCTTTTGAATTTTTTGAAATTATGATAGCCACATCATATTTTTAATTTTTTTTTTTTTTAAGAAAAATTCTATTAAGACGATGATTCCCTTCCCTTTGTGTTTGAAGGCCACATCGGTTTTTTTTTTCTTTATTCTTGGCATCAAGGGGAGGTTTCAAGTTGCCAAAAAGAGGTCAAGTACTTTCCACCCCCCCAACTACCACTTGGATTCAAGTACTTCAGTTTGAAATCGGAGCTTTCTCTCTTTCTCTCTTTTTGCCTCACTTTCGAAATTGGAATTAATTTTAAGTAAAAAAAAAAAAAAGATCAAAAAAACGCTTTTGAAATTTAGTAATAAGCTGACAAGTCTTTTCATTCACAAATTACCTTTAGGTAGAGATAATATAAATTAGATTTTAGCAATTAAAAATTTCTCCCTAGAAATGTATAAGGTAATAATAAATGATTGAAATAATTCAATTAAATCTAGTAAATTAAAAAAAAAATGTCTTTCAAGTAATTATTAAATATTTTTCAATTACAATTTTAATTTTTCTTTATCAATAATTAAATCTCATAATTAATTAAAAAATATAAAAGTATTAGTAATTAATTTATTTCAAGCAATCTGGCTGCCTTCCATCCAAATCAATCATTTATTCATAAAGAGGATAATCTACTTTTTCATTTAAATAAAATAGCTAATGTCGCTCATTTTTTCTCCTCCTTCAAAAAATAAAATAAATGGATAATCAACAGCCACCAGGATCGTTCCTGTTAAGCAACGTGTGGAACCCTCCCCCACCCCCTCCCTAAAAGGACTTTTTAAAGACTAAATAAACAAATTTGCGTTCCCTTAAATGCCAAATTAACTAAAAAATTGATTTTAACTTTTTTTACTTTCTCTTACTCTATCTATGAAATATATAGAGAGAGAAAGTACCGTATTGCGATTATGTCAAAAATTCGATGTCGAGATTTTGATGGATATACATGTTTTGAGGTCCCCTGAGTCCAAATAAGTGGGTCCCGCGAATGGAAAACTAAATATATCTCGACACAAAAAATCTGGTGGGGCCAGCACGGTGCACAACTTTCTCTTACCGAAGGGTAAGCCAGTCACATCAGATTTCTAATATACCATTCATAAATGTAGCCAGTTTTGGAAGATCGAAATAAAATTTTTTATAAAATTTTATATAAATTATTCTAAATAAAATACTCCAAAATACATCTACGAGTATACAAACTGTACAAAATTAAACAATTAAATATGATTTGGCCAAATTTGAGTACCCATTTGTAAGTAAATTTTAAGAAAAAAAAAATGTTTGCCCCCCCAAGAAAAAAATTTGCCTCCCAAAAAAATTGCCCCCCAAGAAAAAGTTGAAATGACGCCACTGCCAGTAAGGTACTTTAGTATTCGAGGGGCCAAATTTTATTTGTATAGAAGAAAAAAAAATAAGAAAATATTTAAAAATTGAAAGAATAATACCCCTGGAATGTGACACAACGAAGCTTTTGAACAAAATCGGCTAATTATGAGAGGTCCTCGCTAAGTTCAGTAATATTTAATATTATTTATACTATCATACAGTCATACTTTTGGTACTTAATTCATTTCTAGCTTGGGTCGGGAGTCACTCCCTAGTAATGATAACGATTGTTTTCAAAACCCCTAAAACAGAATTTTTTCGCCGATCGGTTCAACTCTAACCGCAGCCTTAAAAATTCCTTATTAAATAAATAGCGTGGGGATGTTGTAGGTTTTTTCTTTTAATAATAATATAATATTTTTTGTTTCGCTTTTATTAATTAGACTAATAAATTGCAAAGCACTTGAGTGGTTGGGAGAGCAAGTTTGGAGGGGAATTCAGTACTTCCTTTTCCCCCTCTCTCGTATATTGCAACGGTACTTGACAGTCCATAAGTTTCCCATCGCGTGCGTCCGCAGCTTACGCGTTTTAATGGCCGTTTATAACGTGAACTCTCTTTTCTCTCTCTCACTCTCTTTCATTTCTACTATAAACATTTATCGAGTTCAATTGGACATTATCCGCATTTTCTTTTTTTAGTAAATTGTGAGAACACAGACCCACCCCAAGTTTCAAAGAATTATCTATTGGTAATTGATGGTTTTTCATTTTAAATAGATTTTTTTTTTTGTTTCCGGTCATCTTTAAAGATCGCCCGGGGGTCTTTTCGCTTTCTTTTATCTTTGACAAAAGCAACCCTCTGGTCAATTTCACAAATAATAGCCTACAAAGTTGTTTTTTTTTTTGTCAGTTGTTTTCAAGTGTTATTTAGAACAAATCATGGCAGAGATAAATAGGAATTTAATGCTTGATACAAAATTATTTAAGGTGGAATTTTTTGTTTATTTCCAATGAATATAATAGACAGGGGATTGACATCTGGCATATAACCTTCTTTTTTTCACTTTTTATTTTAAATCCACCTCTGACCATGTAAATATTTTTTTCATTCGTACACAACATCAGAGTAATAAAGCATGAGGGGTGAAAAATAATTATTTAAATAGATGTAAATTTATATCAGGAGAATTCTGGAATTTTTTTGCCTGTGTGTCAACATCTTGACTCGTATAGCCTGTTGGTGGCAATAAATAATTTGCACAATAGACCCATTCGACATTTTGAGGAATTTTTTTGACATGCTTCAGCCCTGAGGATGATCATATATCTGACCTTTATTTAACTTGATTGGTCGCCAATTAAATTTAAATAAATTTTTGAGATGGGATGCGAACAGTGGCGTCATTAGTGGGGGGGCAAGGAGGGGCATTTGCCCCCCCCCCCCAAGAGCTCTGATTTTTATAAAATTTTATATTATTCTAAATAAAATACTCCAAAATACATCTACGAGTATACAAACTGTACAAAATTAAACAATTAATTAAATTAAATATGTTTTGGCCAAATTTAAGTACCCATTTGTAAGTAAATTTTAAGGAAAAAAAAATGTTTGCCCCCCCCCCCCCCCCAAGAAAAAGTTGAAATGACGACACTTAATGCGAACTCTCGTCCCTAGGTAGAAATGGTCAGCACACACCAAGGCCCAGGGGATAGGGGGAACTTAATAAAATAATTTTTTTTAATTATAACAAAACGAATTGATAGATATTTAAAATATGAATTTTTTTTAAATTCATTTTTGTAAATCTTTTTCTCTTCTTTTTAATAATTTTTTTGTACTTTCTCTTACCTCTATATATGTTAATACATAGAGAGAGAAAGTATTGAATTCATATCGATAATTCGATGTCGAGATTTTGATGGATACACACGTTTTGAGGTCCCCTGAATCCAAAAAAGTGGTTTTCACAAAACGAAGCTTTTGAACAAAATCGGCCAAAGAGTACTAGTACTTTACTGATGTACTTTTTCAGTTTTTTTTCGATTATCTCTAAATTCGCTCCAACGATTTTTTTTTTTTAAATTCAAAAATCAATTATTTTTTAGATTCTCTTTAAAATGTATATTATCATTTTGCCATTGAAATCTTTTGAAGACCACTTTACTCTTGTACTTCATAGGAAAGATAGGAGAAATGATTGCCTTAGTAACAAAATAGAAATATTTTCCCATGTTTATAAATTTTACATCTTGAATTTCAATATATCGGTGGAAACTAAAAATATGTCGTCACAAAATATCTGATGTGACAAGCATAGAACACAACTTTCGATTACCGAAAGTAAGAGAAATTTGTGTGCTGTGCGCCAGTCACACCAGATATTTTTTAATTACATGTTTTTTTTTTCTTAAGTTTGTTAATTACACACCGCAATCCACTAATCACTTTTAATAAATACAAAATACGTTGAAAATAAAGAAGACGTTTTATTCTAGATTTTACACTTGATAATAATTATACAGTCTTGAAGATGATTTTACTTAAAGCCTCAGGCGTCGTTTAAAAACAAACAAGTTAATTTATTTTGCATTCTGTCTTTGTAAATTATTTAAAGAATTAATCTCTCTCTCGCCTTTGTAAATTCTAAGGTAGCTAACAAAAAACAAAAAAAAATATTATATATATCATCTCACTGATTAATAGCTAAGTATTTATTTTTAATTCAAGATATTTTAATGAAATTGAAGATATATATAAAGTTTCCTCTTTACATTAATATATGATTTTAGATTAAATTAATAACTGTATATTTGATAAATTAGATTATCTTTAAGATCTATTAATCATTTTTAAATAATATTAACCTATAAAGATAGAGTAACAATGATACAAGAAAGTATATCTAATAACGGATTTTATAAATTAACGGTAGTCATTTAAAATGAAATAATAATTACATACTTGTCTCAAATTTCAAATATAAATAATAAGAGAGAGAGAGGGGGAGACATTCATTAAATTTCAGTCGACATGTGTCTCGGTCAGTCAGTAGCTAGTTGTGTTGAAAACATTTATGTCAATTTGCAGAGACATGTGACATGTGGTCTTGACTGCCTTTTTTTTTATTTTATATATTATATCATAATTGAAACTTGAGATATTTGGTGATATTTCGTCATTAATAATTAGATATCATTTGAATATATATAATTATATATAATCTCATCCTAATGTAGAAACAATTGTTATTGTTTAATTCACTGGTTCGGAGTAAATTAGAGTATTAAATTTGGACTTTTTGGCTCAGTGAGAAAATTATTTTTTTTTGTGGGGTTGGGACATTAGCTTCTCGCACCGGAGTCCCGGGTTCGCTTCCCATCCCAAGCGAGAAAAATTTATTTCATTTGATTTGACTACAAATCATTTGAAATAAATAGGGATGGGGTCTAAATGGCCTTAGATGCCGAGAAGGACCTTAAAAAAAAAAAAAAAAAAAAAAAAAAAAAAAAGGAAAATTTGGACTTTTCTCAATGGCAAAATGAGAATATACATTTTAAAGAGAATTTAAAAAATAATTGATTTTTGAATTTTAAACAAAATCGTTGGAGCGAATTTTGAAAAAAGAAAAACAAAAAAAAAAAACTGAAAAAGTGCATCAGTAAAGTACTAGTACTCTTTTGTCGATTTTGTTCAAAAGCTTCGTGTCACGTGTTTGGATATTTATTTATATTAACATAATATATAGAGGTAAGAGAAGGTAAAAAGTTAGGCAACATGGTCTGTCCAAAAGCAAAATTAATACAATAAAAAGCAAAACAAAATTATCTTTATAAAATAAGTCATAATAGGAGAAAATATTTTTTTGATTAATTTTGATCTTGAAAATGGTCCACGGTTCTTTGGAGATTGTTTTGTAATCCGCATATTTTATAATAAAGTTAAATGATTCGCATCCCGTCTGATGCGACAAAAATTTATTTTATTTGGATTGGCTACCTATTCAAATAAAATAAAGAGACGGGGTCTAAATGGTCTTTGATGCCGAAAAAGACCTTAAATAAATAAAAAAATAAAAAAAATAATCAATAATAGAGACAGTATTGTCAGATTGATTATTATTTTTAATTTTTACATTCTTGAAAATATTTCTCTTTTAACAACAAATTAAAATCTGACATAGTGTTTCCATCTAGCGGAAATATTATTAAACAATTTTTTTATTTTATAGTTGTACGATATTTATTTTGAATATTAAAAAAATATTATAATCTCTCATTTTACCTTGGATCAAACACTTTTAATAGATGTCACAATTATGTCATTTGTGGTGATAATATTTAGAATAAAATATTCAATTTACCTGCATTACTAGACATTTATTATAAGATGGTTTATAAGAAAACAATCGCTTGAGTTGCCTAACTACCGGGGGTTTCCACCATTTCTCTCTAATCAGAACATAAACACGGAATATTACCTTTTCTTCTCAAAATATTTTTATCGTTCATGATAAATAATAATAAAGGAACATTATTTAAACATTAGAAAAAATTGAAATTAATAATATAATAATTATTTTTATCACTTAGAAAATTTCAATTTTTCTTCGATTCCCTTTCAGTTGGTATATTTATTTTTATTCGATTTAATTTATATACAAAATTATAAATGAGAGGTCGGATTTTTTTTATATGACTTTATAATATCAAAGAGAGAGAGAGATGAGAAATGAAACGTCATGGGATTTAATTGCCGAGACTGTCGATTGTCTTAGAACGAGACTCACAATGGACCCACAATGTAATATCATCTCATCCAATTTGGCGTAATGGTCTCCTCGCTATATGAATGTATGTGTGCACCTGGGGCCAATTATGCGCCACATGACAGTTGATAACATCCACACGGAAAGGAAACCACAGAGAAGAAAGAGAACGAGAAAAAAAAAATAAAGACTACATCTTGGATTAAATTAGCGGTTTTAGAAACCACTCTCTTTGTCTGTCCGTCTGTCCATCTGTGTGTGTGTGTGTGTTTATCTATTTCTTCATACATTGAACTATCTATTCTATATTTTATTTATAACATCAAATTCAACTCTGTTTCTAGTCCCTCCCTTGCCGCTATTGTTTAACATTGCTTAACTCAGAGTTATAAATGATGGCGTAAAGTATAAGATGATAAAATGTTGCTAGGTTAATCAAAATATTTTCTATTATTAGGCTCGAATTATTATGTATTATTCTCTACTTTTATTTATTTATTTATTTATTTTATGAGTGGAGTAATGAAAGTTATCAGGTGTAAATATTGTATAAATAATTTTATTTTATCACACGAATGTTTCGTACGTCCATCGAGTACTTCCTCAGAACTGACAAAAATATCAAATATTCTAACTGGTTTGGAACCCGGCTGTTAGACTAACCTGCCATCTTTTGCAGCAGTGGGGAACTATTCGGCAGTTTTTTTTTAACACACTTTTCTCATTCACACACACATACACACAGTCTTTTTGGCAACTTAGGCCATTTAAGATTTTATACGATACTCGTATGTTTAATACAGGGTGTCCGAAAAAGAACTCCCTAATTTTAAGAAACACTTATTTAATAAAAAATATATATATTCCAGTGGCTAATACATGAAAGGTGACTTAAAATTTTTTTTTACCACTAGTACACCTCGATATGCGATCCATTTGTAGCCCAGCAGATATCCAAGCGGTATTCAATCTCCCTCCAGGTATTAGGTAACATATCAGGTGTGACCGATGCTACTGCCGCTAAGATTCTCTGATCAAGATGGTCAATGTTGTATCTTCTCTGCACACAGAGTTCTTGACATAACCCCACAGGTGTTATGTCTGGGCTTCTTGGAGGCCATTTGATTGGGCCACCTCTACCCATCCATCTTGCTGGAAAACGGGCATCTAAGGCTGAGCGCCCATTGGAATTTTTCCTGTGGGGTTATGTCAAGAACTCTGTGTGTGCAAAGAAGATACGTGACATTAAGCATATTCGTCAGAGAATCTTAGCGGCAGTAGCATCGGTCACACCTGATATGTTAACTAATACCTGAAGGGAGATTGAATACCGCTTGGATATCTGCCGAGCTACAAATGGATAGCATATCGAGGTGTACTAGTGGTAAAAAAAACTTTAAGTCACCTTTCATTTAATGTATTATTCACTGCAATATGTATATTTTACATTAAATAACAGTTTCTTAAAACTAGGGAGTTCTTTTTCGGACACCCTGTATATCTATTGCTATCTATTGGGGTCCAGGCATTCTTATTTAAGCCATTTGGTATCCAAATGGCTAATTATACAGCCACATCTCATCATTTTCCATTAAAAAAGCTTATTTATCCCGATAATAACCATCTATTCCATACTACACATCTTTTTTTATTATTATACATCAACGCCATTCAATGAATATAATTTTTTTTTTATCTAGATGAGCATTTTAACGGTAAAATTGATAGTTGGCAAATAATATTAATTGATTTATAAGCGATTCAAATTACCTTTTGAAAAAAAAATTCGTTAAAGGCTTCCCGATTATAATCTGCCTTCCGTCTGTCCCTCCCACTTAATTAATATTCCCCCCTTTCCTCTCACTTTTATTTCAATTTTCCATTTGGAATCAGGCGTTTTAATTCGCGTTTCAATGTGTACGTCATAAAATAAATATCAGAATAATAGTTCTACCGAAACAAAATGCTTTTAATTGATTTATGTTTAGACAAAAAAGTAAATTAAATTCTTATAACATTCGATTACAATACAAAGTAGCAGCTAAAAATTAGAAAAAAAAAAAAAAATTCACAAAGTATATAAACTAATACTAACAACAATAAGAATAATCCTTATCAATTTACTTGGAGTTTACTTACTTTTGGAATCTGTTAGCTACAGGGTGAATAAAAATATTATTGTACAGAAGAAAATTTAGTCCGAGTCCTAATAATAAAAATAAATAAATAAATAAATACATTTATTAACGTCCCGCTAAAAGGCACCAGTCCTCGGTGGCTAGGTCCAATCAACCACAATACATATTTAAATACAATAAGAACAAAACAAAACAAAATATTTTGAAGTTACTAAATATAAATTTCTCTAATATTTTTTTCTTTTTTGTTCTAGGTCAGTAACCTGATTGAAGATAAAGTGAGAGTTAGTGCAAGTAAGGGGTGAGTTTTTAAACAAATAAATTAATTCAATTTGTCTTTGATGTTCCCATTAAATGATTGTCTGTTCTTTCGGCATCCGAGGCCATTTAGATATATAATAGTCTATTTTTGCTTTCAAGTTTTAAAGCTTTAAAATAAAAATTAATGGTTTTATTTGTATATATACAAACATAAGACATCGAAAAAAATTGAAAAATTACATCAGTAAAGTACTAGTACTTTTTGGCCGATTTTGATCAAAAGCTTATTTACACGCCCTAGGTGGGTGTCTAACTTAAATATAAAATTTCAACCTCATAGCTCAATTCCTTCATGCTTTAAATTAAACACATACAGGCCATGTCGCGAAAACCACTTTTTTGGATTCAGGGGCCCTCAAAACGTGTATATCCATCAAAGTCTCGACATCGAATTTTTTGACATGAATCCAATACTTTGGCTTTCTCTATATTAACATATATAGAGGTAAGAGAAAGTAAAAAAAAAAGCCACATTAATTAAAAATTCGCCTGCAATACATGCAACCGTATTAGCAGCTAGTCTTCTTTTTTGCGTGTTTTAAGGCGCGTCCATTTTTTTTTTTTAATTAATAATGTTGCGATTTAAATAAAAAATATAGATCTTTTTCTCTACAAGATGACGGTATTATCTCAATTTCGATCATAATGGCGCTTGGTACTTTCATGCATAACATGGTCCATATAATATAATTATAAAATTTTAAACTATAATTTTTTATCATCCTATACTAAAGATGTCTCTAATCTTATATTAATTATCCCTCAGGGAGGGTGTATACAAACACGTGTCTTCCCTAAGACTAAAAATAAATGCAAAACAATATCCCGAGATGCCGATCTCAATCATGTCATGTATCTCGTCTATCAAAATTCATCATAACCATCCTTAATGACATCAGGTCAGACTCTCTTCTTGATGAAATGCAATTCAAGGCGGAAGTGGTTACCATTGATAGGGAGGGGGTCTGAAAATAGACGACGGTTTCGATTACCCGTGGGTGCATTCACCCGCCCTGTCTGTCTTCTTGCTCTCTTGCAAGGTATTTAAAGCCCTTAAGGGATTTAACGTGGTGGTATGGCGTGTTGCTTTCATTAATCATTCACTGTTTTCGATTTCAATTCATTCATCCATCTTCGGAATAAAAAAAAAAATATAGGAAAAGAGAGAGATGATTTTAGAATTTTATTTAAGACTAGTGCGGTAGGGTTGCCTCCGGCAACCCTACCACGCGGCCCTGGCGGGCGGCGTCTCTGAATAATATTAGTAGCTGTCCCCGTAAGTGTTTGCGTCACTGGTGGTGGTCCTTTCTGCGTCCATCAACTCTACCAGTCTCGGACCACGTTCCACATTTACTCATTAGGGGTCGTCCACATATTACATAAAGACTTTTTTGACGATTTTCTAGTCCCCCCTCCCTGTCACATTTAGTCATATACAAACAAACCCCCCTACAAATATTATGTCACAACACAGAACTACCCCCTCCCCCGAAAAAATTTCTTTTACAAAATTCATATCATTTTACCTTTTTTTTCTTTTAGTAAATTTTCCCTCGTGACTCAAATAATCACTCCATTTTCCCCTGTTGTGAAAATCATTCGAACTTTTTTTTAAATTTTGAATTGTTATGTCACACTTAGAGAAACCCCGGGTCCCCCATGTCACAATTAGTAACGTTTTGGCCAGACAGACCCCTCCCTCCCTATCGCGATACGTAATATGTGGACGACCCCTAAGCGGCCTCGTGACATGTCATCCTAGTTGCTGAGAATCGGCAGTAACTTAATCGAAGATTCAGCTTTCCTGGCCGTTGCTATTTTATTTTCTTCTTTCTTCTATCCTTTATTGTTGCTTCTATTTTCTAATAACTTAATCGAGGATTCAACTTTATATATTTTTAAATTCATGTTGGATGAATTTTATTTGCTGCTCTTTCCCAGCTACCCGGCCCACACCTCTCGGCAGGTCCCGAGTTTATCAAGTAGGAGTCATCCCCATTTTTAAGGCACTTAGGCCACCTCAAATTGGGCCCTTTGTGTCTCTGGGTTAAGATTTTCTCCCACTTTCCTACCCTAAGAGTACTTCGGCAATGTTCTATTATTTGCGGTAGGCCGACTTCTGGTTAAACTTCAGATCCGTAATTATTATTGTTTCTATTTTCGTGCTCCTTTTCTTTATATTTGCCCTCTCGATTCCTCAGGCCATTTAGTTGTCTATATATACCTGGTATATACTGTATGTGTAGATAAAAAAAAAATTGATTGAGACCGATGGCTACCGAGGAAGTTCAACACGCTGATTCCTGATTCCTCGCCCTATGGTTCACCGCGCTTTGCATTATCTAACTGCAATGATTTGGGTGTCTATTGCTCTAAACAGTTGCCAGCCCCCCCCTCTCGGCATAGTTTATTGTTGCTTCATTTTAGCTCCCTGGGAGCCCTGGCAACACAGAATAGCAGTATCAAGACCCTTGTTGTTACTCAATGCCAAAGCACGGCACGGCGAAACCTCGGGTGGGTGGCTTGGAAGAATCAGCGTATTAGCCATCGGTACATATTTAATTAAAAAAATATATGTATATATAGCCTAAAGATTAAAACCCTTAAATGGAAATGGGTGCCATGGTAACAAAATATAAATATTAGAAATGGTTGCCATGGTAATGAAATATAAATATTTCAAAGAAAAGTATGTTAAAAAGACCTTAAATCCTAATTTTTTAGATAAAGAAAAAAAAAGATTTTTAATAAAAGTATATAAAAACACGCTCATAATCACATGGAAGGTTGTGCCAAAATTTCAAAGCAATCGGTCCAGTACTTTCGGAGATCATCGGCCACACACAAACGAACATTTACATTTTTATTTATATAGACATTTTTACTTTCTCTTACCTATGTATATATGTAATATATATATAGAGAGAAAGTATTGGATTCATGTCAAAAATTCGATGTCGAGATTTTGATGGATCTTCACGTTTTGAGGTCCCCTGAATCCAAAAAGTGGTTTTTGCGACATGGTCTGGTGTGTGTGTGTGTGTGGGTGTGTGTGTGTGTGTGTGTGTGTGTGTGTTCAATTTTAAGCATGAAGGAATTGAGCTAGGAGGATGAAATTTTATATTTAAGTTAAATACCTCCCGGGACCGGAAAAATAAGCTTTTAATCAAAATTGGCCAAAGAGTACTAGTACTTTACTGATGTACTTTTTCAGTTTTTTTCGATTTTCTCAAAATTCGCTCTAACGATTTTGATTAAAATTCAAAAATCAATTATTTTTTAGATGCTCTTTCAAATGTATATTCTCGTTTTGCCCTCAAAATTGTTTGAAGCACACTTTACTCTTGTGCTTCATAGGAAAGATAGGATAAATGGTTGCCATGGTAACAAAATATAAATATTTTCCCATACTTATAAATTTTACATCTTAATTCAAATATTCCCTACTGTCGGGAACTAAATATATGTCGACACAAAAAATCTGGTGTGACAAGCACAGTACACAACTTTCGATTACCGAAGGTAAGAGAAAGTTGTGTGCTGTGCGCCAGTCACACCAGATTTTTTTTTTATTTCATCCACTCTGCACTCTGCTTGATTAAAATTATTTCAAACGGAAAGAGATCTCTTTAAAATGACCTTGACACCAAGAGAGTAAAATTCAATTAAATTGAGATAGAAAGATGATAAGTTTAAAGTAATTTCTTGAAAAACTTCAGCCATCTTCAGGTGTCAAAATTGTTTATTATTAGCGGGGTTTAAATTTTTATCTCAAACAACGTACTATTTTAAACAAATTTTAAATTTATTACTTAATTGAAATATTATGATTATTTAATTAGATTTTTTGTATCGATATACGTATATAGTCTTGTTAATCCGGATTTCAATATTCCAGCGTACCGGATAATCCGGCATGTTGAAAAGGGGTATCGCCGTAAAAAAAGGGTTATTTTAAGAAAACAAAGTGTCATTACAGATTGTTTAAAGAAATAGATATGTATACATTATTTAATATTATGTATAAATTTTGTTTGGGGTAATCCGGCATAGGGCCGGTCCCATATAAGCCGATTTAGAAAACTCAACTGAATTAGTTTCCGCCGATACTGTATATTAAAATTCAACATGTAAAATTTATTTTATTTATTTTTTTTTTATTTAAGCCATTTGGTATCCAAATGCCTTAAATAAAATTATCGGACTGCCTGGGGTCCGAACCCGCGACGTTCGGTATAGAAGGTAGGCACGCTACCAACTACTCCAAGCCCCGTGGGCCCTGTAAAATTTACTTACAAAGAAAAATATTTATATAGTATTTTGTAACCATAGCAACCATTTCTCCTATCCTTCCTATGAATTACAAGAATAAAGTGTGCTTTAAACACTTTCGAGAGCAAAATGAGAATATACATTTTAAAGGGCATCTAAAAAAAAAAAAATACTTTACGAATTTTAATCAAAATCCTTAGAACGTTTATATAAAAAAAAAAAAAAAAAAAAAAAAAAACTGAAAGAGTACTTAGTAAATTTGTAGTATTCTTGGGATTTTGTTTAAAAGTTTCGTGTCCATAGAGGACCACAGAGAGTATTTTTGGACTCAGGGGATCTAAAAATTCGACATCGAATTTTTGAAATACTTATTTTCAAAAATATATAGTTATACGTAAGAGAAAGTAAAAATAACTGACAAAATACCAAATCGGAACAATACAAAAAAGCTTTTGTGGACTAGAAAGGTACCTATGTCTATGATAAAAAACTGCTTTAGAAAAATATAAAATACTAAAATGAAGTTAGAAAGAAATATAAACTTTTGAGGGATGTAATTACCCCATCTGCTCCCCCCACCCTTCTAATTGCTAATATTGAATATTTCAACTTGAATCTTTTTAATCTACATAAAATTTCTTTTACTTCCTTTGTTGTTTTATTCTCTTTAATTATAATTCAGTTTAAATATGTTTCACCAGATAGAGAGAGTTGGAATTCTTGAGGCTGATCTTATTAACCGGTGGTGGAGGCAACTTGAGGTCTTAGAGTTTCTCTCCGGGATTCGCGAGTTCCTTAATGAACTGCCGAATCCCTTAACACCCTCGGGAGATCCTTTTCTCCCTCCTTTACACCCTCCCACTCTCTCTCTCTCTCTCTTGCTCCCAACTTGACCGTCAGGGTCTAATTTGACAACTTTAGGGAAAGGAAATAGAAAGGGTAAATAAAAATAAATTTTAATTAATTAATAGAATTTGAATTTTATTTATTCTTTTTTAAGCTACTAACTCCACTTATATTTATTGAAGACGAAATAAAACAAGACTTCTTTTCGGCCCGAGTTATTTAATTTTCCTCTGTCGACGTTTCGGGGACTAAATGTCACCCAGGACCTCAGGACCTATATTACAAGCAATACATATAATCAGAATTATTTTAATTTAAATAATACACATCGATCACACTCAACAGACAGAAAGGCATTTATAAATGTACTTACAAAGGTGTAAATTCCTAGTAGAGGTTTGTAAAAAATTCTTAGCTCTTAACCCATTTGTAAGTAGATTTATAATGCCTTTCTATAATCTTCTCTTATAAATGGACCCTGTTACGCATTAGTGTGTCAAGCGCCAGCTACCGAGTTTTGAGAAAATTAACATTAAAGTTTTTTGTTTTCATTGGTTATATTATATTTTTTTTCAATTGTGCAAGTAACATTAAATATAAATTTTTTTAGGACATATTTCATAAAAAATACTATTAAGTGCTTAACTCGAATTTTTAATTTTCTTTGGCGCTTGACACACTAATGCATAACAGGGTCCAAATCTTTTTACAAAGGTGTTAACAAATTCTTAGCTCTTAACACCTTTGTAACTAGATTTATAATGCCTTTCTATCTGTTAAGTGTGATCAATGTGTATTATAAAAAAAAAATTCTGATTATTTGTATTGCTTGTAATATAGGTCCTGAAGATGGGTGAGGTTTAGTTCCCGAAACGTCGACAGAGGAAAATTAAATAATTCGGGCCGAAAAGAAGTCTTGTTTTATTTCGCCTTCAATCTGTATTACGGGCTTCCTCCACATTGTCTTTCACTTATATTTATTTATATTAATTAGTAAGTAATATTTATTAATAATATTAAAGTAATTATACATTTTTCAAAATTCTAAAGTACAGTAGTTTAATTAAAAAGTAAATTTTAATTTTAATCTCAAAGTTTTGAGACAATTCTGGGATTTTCGATTGAAATTTGAAAACTTTGAGATTAAAATTCTCACAGAAGATATTGTCCGATTTGAAAAAAAAAAAAAAAAAAAATTATAGTTGGGTGAACAGGGGACCTCAAAATCTGTATATCCATCAAAATCTCGACATTGAATTTTTGACATGGACCCAATACTTTCTCTCTCTATATATAGAGGTAAGAGAAAGTAAAAAATTATCATTATTGAATTTTATAATAACAATTGTTAAGTTATATCCTCTCCATTTATTTGCTTTAAGTTCCACTGATAAAGAAAAACTGTAAAATTCTAGAAAAAACTTTTTATTATTAATCCTCCGCACCGCAGTGATTTAAACTTCCAGCTTTTGCTGCTGTATACTCACTAAAAACTAACATATAAGTAAGTCTCCCTAAAAGGAAGACTGCGGTTAATCCATCGAGCGTGTTGAGAGGTTTTTGACCAGTTACGACACGTGCCTCAGGGTAAAAATAGCAGCCATACGTAATGTACAGATGTGTATAGGGTGCAGGGTGCACCCTTCTTTCAAGGATGAGAAGAGACCGACAAAAAAAACCGACTCTGCTTGGGTCTACACATATACACACACATAAACACCTAAAGAAAAAAAAAACGAACAACTTATCTTATTTAGATATACTTAGATTCTTCACATACGTGTGCTATCTTAGTCAAAATAAATGGGCCTTCTTGTCTGGAATTTGATTTTTTTTTAAAGCCATGTTTTCTTCTTGGACAAACGAAATGTTAAAAATTTAGTAACCGTAATTAAATTAAATACTCTCAGTTATTGTTTTCAATATACCATTTTTACTTTCTTTTACCAATAAATATATATTAATATATATATATATATATATATATATATATATATATAGAGAGAGAGAGAGAGAGAGAGAGAAAGTATTGGATTCATGTCAAAAATTCACTGTCGAGATTTTGATATCCTAGTATATCGGCGGAAACTATAGACACAAAAATCTGATGTGGCAATCACAGAACACAATTTTCAATTATCGAAGTTAAAAGAAAGTTATGTGCTGTGCGATCAGTCACACCAGATTTTTTATATATATTTTTTTTATTGTTAAATCAAATTTCACTGGATGATTTAGTGGAATGAATCTAAGGAGGTGTTAGGGGGTGGGGGTAATTATCGTATTTGCCCCTTTATTTTATACGCCTTTGTATTTAATTTAGCATCAAAAAAATAAACAGAATTTGTTGTTTCTGCTCTTCATTAACAATTATCGTCTATTTATCATAAAAAAATTCAAATTGAACTGAACCTGCCAAAATGCGTTTTGATGTCCCCTGAATCCATTTAAGTACTTTTTGGAATGATGTCTGTGTATGTGTCTTTGAGTATGTATGTCTGTGGTAATTTTTTTTCGTCAACGAAAACTCAAAAACTATTTGTTTAATTGTTTTGAAATTTTGCACACATAAAGGGGTAGAGGCCAAGAACTGAAAAGCTTTTGGTAAACATCGGGGGGGGGGCAATATTTTTTTCTTACATAACCTATAATTTTTTTTATATATTCAGAAAATAGACTTTCTCCCGAGTAAAATGATATATAATATGTAAAACATCGGTCTATAAGGGGTGGGGGAGGCTCTAGGGGGGGGGGGGGGTATTTTTTTCTTGAATAGTGGATGGGCAAAGTTGTGCTTTCGGCTTAGTCCACCCTTTATTTATATATTCAGAAACTAAACTTTCTTCCGAGTAAAATGATATAATATGTAAAACATCGGACTATAAGGGGTTGGGGGGGCTCTAGGGGGATATTTTTTTCTTGAATAGTGGATGGGCAAAGTTGTACTTTCGGCTTAGTCCACCCTTTATTTATATATTCAGAAACTAGACTTTCTTCCGAGTAAAATGATATAATATGTAAAACATCGGACTATAAGGGGTTGGGGGGGGGGGGGGCTCTAGGGGGATATTTTTTTCTTGAATAGTGGATGGGCAAAGTTGTACTTTCGGCTTAGTCCACCCTTTATTTATATATTCAGAAACTAGACTTTCTTCCGAGTAAAATGATATAATATGTAAAACATCGGACTATAAGGGGTTGGGGGGGGGGGGGGGGGGCTCTAGGGGGGATATTTTTTTCTTGAATAGTGGATGGGCAAAGTTGTACTTTCGGCTTAGTCCACCCTTTATTTATTTATATATTCAGAAACTAGACTTTCTTCCGAGTAAAATGATATATTATAATATGTAAAACATCGGACCATTTAGGGGGGGGTGCAATATTTTTTTCTTGAATAATGGATGGGCAGAGTTGTGCGCTCGGCTTAGTCCGACCTTTTATTATTTATTGAGCTGTAGTCTTACAACATGAATTAAAAATTTTGATGACTTTCAATTGTCACTTACAGTCTTGTTACCCTGGGCGCTACTTCGCCTTGCTGAACAACCAAGACCTTAGTGGTTATTAATTACTAATTCAATTAACTATTAATCAATTCTCTTTTAATTAACTTACATTTACATTTTAAAAAAATTATCATGTACGAAAGAATACTTTTATTATCACTCTCACTCTCTTTTTCCTTAATTAATTTTCTTTCAAATCTCTTAATCCATTCAGCTTCTAGTATAATTATATAACTACGATATCCGTCGATAAATCTTAGCCGATAATCTACCTATATATAGAGGGTGCTATTCTTATGGGATTGGGGATTTCCTCCTACTCTATAGGTAAAGTAAGTCCCGAGCAAACCCTAATTTATAATCGAATTCTCTCCCACCTCCTTCCAACAGATTTTCAGATGATTAACCCACTAACTCACTCTCTAACTATTAGAGTAAACTTTAATATTATTAATATTAATACTAGAGGGTAGCTATCATACGATGTGATTTAGTAACTCACTCATCAAACAACTTTAATCTTATTTAATTACTTACTTGTTTTATATGGATGTTAAATTATAATTATATTAGTATAATTAAAAATAATAATACAGCAATTATTCTGAATTGGTACTTGAATGTGTTATATAAATTTAATTAAAGTTGTTTTCTTTTTAAACATTTTTTTTTTAATTGTATGTTTGTAGGTGATTAAAATCAATTATATCCCACCTCCCCGTGACTGAGAGGTTTGAGATGTTGGTAAATGTCAATATTGAATATCTAAAAGCAAAATGGGGTGGATTCAAACTCCAAGTAGTCCTAAGAATTTATTTAAATCATTTGTATTGAGGATGTTATGCATGAAGGAACCAAGCGCAATTAATCTAAACCTGAGATAAAGGGCATTTCATTTGCACAATTGTAAACTAAACTAATGGTAATTACTTTTTTTCTTGTATTATACAAAAAACTACACAGAGTAATAATGTTGTTATTTAAATAAAGAGATAGATCTTTTTTTCCCTATAAGATCAATTTCGATCATATTGGCGCTTGGTTCCTTTATGCATAACATCGTCCAAATGTTCTTAGACCTCCAAACAAATATCGTTTAAAGTCTAAATGGTCTAAGATGCCGAAAATTCTTTCCGAAACATCTCTCTAACCTTTCGGCCACGGAGAGAGAGCGGGGGGGGGGGGGGGCGAAAAAATGTATTAAATTTGTTGAAAAAAAAAAAAATTATATACCTTATTTTATAATATCCTTATTTTACAATATTTTTGGAGGCTAGAGAACTGGTATAATATCTCGACTAAGGGTGTTTGATTATGGGAAAAAATAATCCATTCTCGATCGTGAAAAATAATCGTTTATTCCGATTAATCGATTATTTCTATTATGGAAAAAATAATTCTTATAATTATGCCTTTTTTTTCCTTTGGTAAAATTTACATTTTTTTTCTCTCTCGCAAAAATCATTTTTTTTTTTTTTTTGTAAAACTAAAATTTTTTTATTAATTTTCGTTTTTCTCCTCTCGTGAAAATCATTTAACCTTTTTTTTTTATAAGGGGGTCTTCCCCCCCTTTTTCCCACGTATGTTCCCTCCAAAATCTATGATTTTTTTTCAACAAATCAACAAGAAAAATCCAGTTATCGGGGTTTTTTTCAACCCCCCCAAAAAGGGGTTTCTCTTAAAAAAAATTCTCCCTAAATTTTTATTATCCTTTTTTGAGAATTAAAGTCATCTCAGACGAAATGCAAATTTTTTTTGATATTAAATAAAATATCTATATTATACCCTCTTATAGTTTCGACTGATAATGTCATTTAAATATAAAAATTTTCATTAATTTAATAACCTGACAATAATTCTCTTTTTGAGATTTGAAAATATCTATCTAATCAAAATCAAACTCATCATGCTGGTATAATAACACTTATAATTAAAAGGGATAAATCCGATTACGAGTATCAAAAAAAAAAAAATATCACCTATTGATTATTGAATGAATTTTAATTATAAACTAGAAGAGGATTTAAAGATTAGGACAAAATGATTAAAACTGAAATCTCCATTTCTTTATTCGATTAATATGTCATTATTAAGCATATTTTTTTTAAGTTTGCTTTTGCTAAATAAATAAATAATTGAAAGTGTAGGCTGATTGAAATGGATTGTTATCACAGCTGATGAGTGAGTCACACAGCATCCGTCTGGAGCAGAGAGGAGCCAAGTTACAACTGGCAAATCTAAATTTAGAATTTTACTATCTAAAATCAAACGTTGTTTTTCTTTTTTTAATTTTATTTTTAATCTCACATTCCACCTTTAAATCAAGTTATTTTTTTTTTTTTTGCTCTATAATTCCTTGACCTCTCTACTCTTTTTTTTCCTGATCTTTTTAAAGTGAAATGTAAAAAAAAAAAAAAAAAAAAACTGTAAAAAAAAGTAAAATATAACTTTTTGATTGCTAATCATTTCATAAATAAATATTTATTTAAATTACTAAATAATTAAATAAATATCAGACATTATCTTTTGCCTACCTTGTAGAATGCAAAAACAAATTTATGCAATCCAATCACTTTTTACTATCTCTATACGTTTATATATGTTAATATTTAATATATATAAAGTATTGGATTCAGTCAAAAATCCGATATCGAGATTTTGATGGATCTTCACGTTTTTGAGGTCCCCTGAATCCAAAAAAGTGGTTTTCGTGACATGGTCTGTCTGTATGTGTTCAATTTAAAGTATGAAAAAAGAGCTAGGAGGTTGAAATTTTATATTTAAATTAGACACCCATCTAGGGCGTGAAAATAGCTTTTGATCAAAATCGGCCAAAAAGTACTAGTGCCTTTAGTGATGTACTTTTTTTTTCAGTTTTTTTCGAATTTCTCAAAATTCGCTCCAAATATTTTAATTAAAAT
>JAKCPI010030705.1:0-22837 GCA_023213315.1 Euborellia annulipes
CTGTTTCTTTTATGGATTCTATGAGAGACTGTAATTTCAAAAACGTAAACGACTATAATTAAAATAATCATGAATAATTAATAGTGAAGTTTTTTACTTGCTTTTTTAGAGTCCTTTATTTTTGTTTTAATAGGAAGGTGATAGACCAGAAAAAAACTAGGTATATCTTAGGCCTAAGTATCTTTTAAACTCACACTAGAGAGAAACCTTGAAGTGCCTATAATCAAATTTCAAATAAATTAAGTTAATTAATCAGCGGAGAGTGAAAGAGCCGGGAGGGGGGGGGGTTAATAGGGCAGAAACGATTGATTCGATATTTCTCTTCGAACTTACAAGTTGCCCTGTAGCTTTCGGATGCAATCCGTTCTCTTCTTCTCCCCTTAACTAAGACCCAAAACCCATGCCCTGGGAAGGGCTAATGCACTTAATAAGACATATAAAGCTCTTGCAAATTTATTAACGGCGTCGGCTTGAGTTTTCGCCTAGTTTGCCCGCCAATCCTAATTGGACTGTAGCGAATCCCGTCGGGATTTCATCGAAGCTTAAACTGGCCGCAGGTCAGGTACCCCTAGCGCCTCCGGGGAACAAGTTCTGGCTTGAATCTCCGTGCGAATCGAATCAAACCTCCGCAAATCGAGTTAATGGCTTTATCTCGACCATTTCTAGTTCATACAATATTTTATAGCTATTATAAAACACCACCACCACCACAGAGAAAATTCATTTAGAAAACACGTGACGGTTTTATTAAATAGTCGATTTGTCTTTTTAAAATGAGCCTATCTTTCTATATAATTTATTATCATACAATAATTAAAATCGTTATTGCGACACATTACTAAAACTTGGAAGTTACTTTTAGAGTCATTTACTTTGCTAAAAGAGGCGCCCATCCTTCCTTCTCCCGTTCCCACCCCTTTTTCCTTCATAGTAGACAATTCGAATCGAAAGCCATTCCAAACATGAACATTTTCAAGGGGAACTTCAAAGTTAAAGTTTGCACACTAAGTTTATGAAGGATAGAGACATAGTAGACACCCTCTTTGCTCGTTTGACTAATGTTATTGGAATTTGAATCGTTTTTTTTTTTTTTTTCTATTCTAGAAATCTTTAATGTAATAGCTTTTCGGATTTATGATTAATTTTCAATCATATAAAATATTCAAATGAAAAATGTAAGAAGAAGAGAATCATTTTGATTGAAAAAATATTCTGTTGATGAAAGCAAAGTAAAAATTGAAATTTTATGAGATAATTTTTTTTTTTTTTTTTTTAATCACACACTTTTTTCTCATTCACAGTCTTATCAGCAACTTAGGCCATTTAAAACTTTAAACGATACTCTTATGTTTAATATATCTATTGGGGGTCCAGGCATTCTTATTTGGTATCTAAATGGCTAAAATAAAATCATCGGACTGCCTGGGGTCCGAACCCGCGACCTTTGGTATACGAGGTTAGCACGCTAACCCCTACGCCAAGCCCCGAGGGCTATGAGAGAATTAAATTGTTTTAAAAATTTTTGGAAAATAAATAAAAGAAAGTTATTTATAATATAAGATGTAATGGAATGGAGTCAGCCAAAGAAAAGTAAAAAACACAGCGTTCTTCCTCGGAACAGTCTAAGTGTCTATTGTTACAGATGGTAATATTTAGATTGTCATTTGACATTATTAAACAAGTTTAACAAGAATAACAATCTGTTTTTTTTTTGTTTTTTTTTATTCCCTCCTTAAGCCAGAGGCCATTGGAGAACCACTGTACAACATTTTACAAAACAAAACCAATATAAAAATATATACATATACAAAAACATTTTAGAAAGAACATTACCAACAATACAATACAAATATAAAATAACATCAATAGCAAGAATAATAATAAAATAAAATGTGTTTGTTGAATGAGTTAATAAATGTTTTGATATCATACACGGTGTGTGTGTGTTTAATACACTCGAGAGCAAAAAAATCGCACACCCCCGACATTTTCACTTCAAACTTGAATATTTTTTAAATTAATTTTATTTTTGCAAATACTATTTTGATAAAATTAAAGTATACAATCTGAGCTTTCTAAAAACACAAAATATTAACCTTTGACCTGCAAAATCATTAAATTACTAACAAAAGAAAAAAATATTCCGGAATTGCTCATTTGAAAAAATGATGTTTGTGAGACTCTTAGAAGGTATAAAAGATTAAAGCTTCGTCGAAACGACATTTAAATATACCAACTTGCAGCCTGAAAGGTCTTTTATCGAATAAGACATCATTCAGAACGAGAAAATGAATACTACACCAGAAACAGCGTCTCAAGTTGTTGCACTAATTGAAGCAGGGCAAAACCAAAGTCAAGTTGCGCGACAACTAAATTTAAGCCGATTTGCTGTTCGACGAGTATACCAGCGATATCAATAGACTGGAGGCTATACCAGGCGACAAGGATCTGGCCGAAAACGTGCTACAACACAGCGCGATGACCGTTTTGTTGTATCAAATTCACTAAGAAATCGCTGGATGAATGCAGTTCAACTCGGGCAGTTGCTCCAGGAAGTTAGACAAGTGGAAGTCAGTCGGTGGACAATTAGAAGAATACTAGCCGAAGCAGGGCTAACAGCGCACAGACCAGCAACCGGCCCTAAATTGACTCCAGCCCACAAGCAAGCTCGCCTTCAGTTTGCCCAAAATCACGTGAATTGGACTATGGATCAATGGCAACAAGTACTGTTCTCTGATGAGTGCAGGATGTGTCTTCATGGTAACGATGGACGAGGGAGAGTCTACCGAAGACCTGGAGAACGTTTCGCTCAGTGTTGCATTTCTGAGCGTGTTCCATATGGGGGCGGTTCGTGCATGTTCTGGGGAGGCATGTCGCTGGAAGCGAAAACTGAACTGGTATTTATCACAGGGCCCAATATAGGCCACCGATCAAGTGGATTGACTTCCACACGCTACATTGAAGAGATCCTGGTGGATCACGTAGTGCCTTTTTCCGGATATATCGGTGAACATTTCATTTTCATGCAAGATAACGCAAGACCGCACACCGCTGCTATAGTACGCCAATACTTGGAAGAGGTTAAACTGTCAGTTATGGTGTGGCCTGCTCGAAGCCCAGATCTCAATCCCATTGAGCATCTATGGGACGAACTAAAAAAACGAGTACGATCAAGAAATACGGTTCCTACGAGTCTCGGAGAGATTCAAACCGCAATTAATGAAGAATGGGATATGATACCCCAGGATTATTTAAAAAAATTGATTTCTTCGATGAAACATCGAATGCTAGCAGTAATTCAGGCTAGAGGAGGTAATACCTCGTATTAATAAATGCTTATTTTATTAATTTCATTGTTTGATTACCCTTTTACACCTTCTCAAAGTCTCACAAACATCGTTATCTCAAACGAGTAATTTCGGACTTTTTTGTTCTTTTGTTAGTTATCTAATGATTTTGCGGGTCAAAGGTTAACATTTTGTGTTTTTAAAAAGCTAACTGTGTGTACTTTAATTTAATAAAAATAGTACTTGCAAAAAAAAATTAAATTAAAAAATATTCAAGTTGGAAGTGAAAATGTAGGGGGTGTGCGATTTTTTTGCTCTCGAGTGTAGTACAATGATGTGATTGTGCAAGTAACCTTGCTTTTAAACACATGTCGAGTAAGATACCAAAACCTTTATTAAATCATTCAACAAACATATGATGCATTGTTAATGTTGTTAAATTTGTTTAATGATGTCAAATGTCAATCTAATTATTACCATCTGCAACAATTGGCACTTAGACTGTCCCGAAGGATGCGCGACGAACCCTCGAAACGTCAACAGTATAAATTTGTTTTTACTTTTCCTTGGCAGACTCCATTCCATATATCTATATTTAATACTCACAGCCAGTATTATAATTAGTTATTTATAATGAAAATTTCTGGTCAAATGGTTGTTAATCAGAGCCAAAATTTTAAATAAAATATTAGAAAGTAAAAATAATAATGAAAATTTGAATTATTTAATATGTAAAAGGTGAAGAAAAATAAACCATTAGAGATAATAAATGTTTGGATTATTTTTTAGGCTCAAATTGAGATCCCATTGTTGGGAACACGGCCTATAATTTATATTTGTCTTTGTCCGTCTGTCTGTGGATATCTCCACTACCAATCGATATTTTATATGTTCGAAGAGGGGCCTTTTAGAGATTACAAGAATGGAAAGAGGGGTCCGCCGCAGGGCTGACAATTTAAAGAAATTAGTTGGAGAAGACTTCATTGAACAAGAAAAATTCTACCAAGGAGCAACCGGAAAAGACAGTCCTTAAGGAAATTTCTAAAATAATATGAGGATATATAAGAAAGCAAAAAAGAGAAACCCAAGAGGGCGAAGTTAATAAAATTAGAGAATAGTAAAAAAAAAAAACAAAAAAAAAAACTAGTATTTAGAAAAATTATCTGCAGAAATAATGGCCGAAACGTTGTATTTTAACGTAGATGCTAACAGTTAGTTCAAAAGAACAGTATTATTAATTACTAAATTAAAATAAACCAGAATTAATGTTTTTTTTTCCAAAAATTATCTCTTAAAATTTCCTCTCCTTGCAAATTTAGTAAATAAATTTATAAAAAATTCAACTCAGGAAAAAAAATGGAGAAAAATAGTTTGTTATTTATTTTATATTTTTTTTTTTTTGCAAGAAAAGAAATGGAATCTTTTTAGTATTTTCTGCATAAAAATGGACTCTAAAAAAATACCAGAAGAAAAGTTCAAAAAAAAACGAGAGCTCCTTTTTTTAGGGCTTGTTGAATATTAACAATTCATAAATGGTTGCTTATTCAAAGGCTGACTTTTGTGTCCGAGTGGTTCTTTGCCGACGAGTCTGAGAATAATCTTAAGGAAAGCTCGGTGGCAAAAGAAAGGAAAATGGTAAATATTTCACCTAAAGTCTCATCATTTATTAATCCAAGTAAAGCAACCCCTGTCCCCAAAAAACGGCCAAAAACATATTTCACGATACATCGATTTCGTACACACGTTCACGTCTATCCATATTGATTCATTTGGCTTAAAATAATTCAAACAGCGACTTGTTTTCACTCTCTATTCACTTTTCAAAAACCTCAATTGGAAAATGTTAATATTTTATTATGTTATCCCAGTGAACCTGCCCATGTTCATTTTTATTTTATATAAACATTTTATGTAACCAACAAAAGAGTACATGTATGGGTGAAAATAATCAGCGTAATACGCTCAGACACAAAAAAAATTTCGTTATTAAATGATTTTTAATTGTACAAAGTAAATAGTAACAAAGTTTTGTTGCTATAGTTTAGTGTTGTTGTTAATGAGCAGTTTCTATATAAAGAAGCTGATGGTTGTGGGGTAGAGGGTTTGATTGTCC
Source organism: Euborellia annulipes (assembly GCA_023213315.1). Classification (NCBI taxonomy): domain Eukaryota; kingdom Metazoa; phylum Arthropoda; class Insecta; order Dermaptera; family Anisolabididae; genus Euborellia; species Euborellia annulipes. The sequence goes on from JAKCPI010030705.1 coordinate 5,401, forward strand.
AAGTTCTTGAAAGCACTTATGTTGTCCGGAATGAATTGGATGTTGGACGCCCCGAACGTGACAAATTAAACCCGTCCTGAAGAGTTAATTACGACAACAACTCTCAATTGGGTCGGAAATGGGCCAAATAAATTTACGAATAGACAGCGATAGAAAAATTTGTTATTAAATGATTGTTACTAAAAAAAAGATCTGGTGTAACTGGTCGCAGCAGATTTTTTTTGTCGACATATATTTAATTTCCGACAGTACGGTACACTTTAATTCAACATGTAAAATTTATAAACAGAAAAATATTTATATTCTGTTACCATGGCAACCATTTTTCCTATCTTTCCTATTAAGGTCTTCATAAGATTTTAAGGGCAAAATAAGAATATGCATTTTAAAAAGCATCTAAAAAAATAATTGATGAATTAATCAAAATGGTTGGAGCGAATTTTGAGAAAATCGAAAAAAAAAACTGAAAAAAGTACAGTACTAGTACTTTTTTGAACAAAGGCTTATTTAAACGCCTCAGGGAGGAAGGGGTGCCTAACGTAAATATAAAATTTCAACCTCCAAGCTCAATTCCTACACAGACAGACAGACCATATTGCCATAACCACTTTTTTGGACTCGAGGAACTTCAAAACGTGTATATCCATCAAAATCTCGACATACAAATACCAATACTTTCTCACTATATAGTGTATATATTACAAGGGGGGGATACAAGGGGGTACCCCCCTATGGGGTAATCATCCCCTGCCCGAGATTTGAGAAAAATAGGCCTATTTTTTGGGAATAAAATTTTATTTTTAATCTAAAATTTTAAAAATAAATGGATAAAAATTTGATTTGTATATATGTCCTGGTAAACAAGTAAAGAAATGCACCTTTAAAAAAATTATAAAAGTTAGTGAATTTCAATATATAAATTCTTAAAAAAAATATTAGATATAAAATTTAGTATCACCCTATAGCTAGGAAATTGTGATGAGCATGAATAAATTTTTTTTTTTTTTTTATTCTATAATAATTCTGAAATCTCAGGAGACACAAATGGCCTCGACTTTATTATCGTAATATTGACTTCATATCTTCATTTAGAGCCAACCTTGAATTATTTAATAGTATATATACGTATAGATCAATCAAGAGACATTCTTTTCGTCTGTTCAACAAAAGGAAAAATGTGTTATTACTATCAAGTACCATTAAGTATAGGATATATAAATATCGATCTGTGAAAGGTAAGAGAGATGAGAACTGATAGAGGTTATTTATGATTTTCCGACAATTGGAAGAGTGAATATTAAATATACTATACTCATTTCTTTTCTTTTAGTCAGGCTGAACGCACACCAATTGAGCAAAAACGTTTTCGAACAAAACTAATCGTGCCTAAAACTGTTTTTTCAATGCTTTTCTATGGGTCAATGCACACCGAGGAGGCAAAACACAATTGGGATATGATTCGACATCATTGAACAAAATATTTTGCCATTGAGCGTTTTGCTCAATCGGTGTGAGTTGGCTTTGAGCAAAACGTTTTGCTATTTCTATGTTCAAAAGAGTTTTAAAACAATATTTGCACATTCGTATGTGTTTGGAGATTTCTAAATACCTACTATTAAAGGCTAAAGGAGTACTAAAAAGACGAAACTACCATCCCTTATTTGTTATTCTTGAGTCTATCTATCAGGGCCGCAACTAACAAAACTTGTGCTAAGGACCAAAATTATAATTTGGTTGATATAATAATAAATAATTTGCGCCTCCCCCCCCCCCACAAAAAAAAAATATACAATATTTTATTAAATATTTATTTAACATTAAATCTGCTTATAGCCAAAATGCCTTCCTCTGGCGCCCGTGGATTAATTCCAACTCCCCCTCACTAGACCAGACGACTAAATGAGATAAATATTAGATTTATATATTCCTTCTAATAACAAAAAAATATTTAATATTATCAATGAAGTCAGTGGCTGTTTTTCTAGAGAGAGCAGGTGCAGCCAAAAAATAAAAGCTTCCGATTTAATACAATTCAATGAGACGTTTCGGGTGAATTTTATTTACCTATCTTCAGTCCTTCAAAATTGTTAAAAGTCCCGGAGTTGGTCAATAGGGCAATACATGCAAATTTATGTATCATATGTCCTGGCGATGTAGGCCATCGTATTTCTCACTAAATAAATACGATGGCCCACATCGCCAGGACATGGGTAAATAAAATTCACCCGAAACGTCTCATTGAATTGTATTAAATCGGAAGCTTTTATTTTTTGGCTGCACCTGCTCCTTCTGTTTATTTAATATTATTTTAAAATAATTTTCTTATTTTTTGTCTTCACTATAATGAATAATACAATTTTTTTTTTTTTTTTTTTTTTGTGAAAAATATAAACCTCGCCGGCGCTCCTTTCTTTAATGCGCCCGGGGCTGGCACCCCCTCGGTCCCACCCTTGTTGTGGCACTGCTATCTACTATAGTAGAAAGAGACTCTATAAAGTCAAAAGTTTAATTTTATTATAGGCTATTACGATCGATTAAATAAAAGATTTTTTTTTTAAAGATAATTACAGTATTTAGAGGAGTATTTAAATTAAGATTTAAAAGCGCCTGTATATAGGCAACCAAATATGATTTAATCAAAAATGTTTCTCCTAAAAAGAATAATGTTATTTCATAAATGTGGTGAAAAAAAGACTAGATAAGATGAAAATAAAAGTAATTTATAAAACAACTGACTTTTCATTCAGCAGGTGGAATTTTTTGATCTCACCCCTTAGAAATTTTACCAAGAAAGCGAAAGAGAAAGTAAGCTGGTAATCATGGGCTTAGGCCTAAGACTCCCTTATTCCAATTTAAATTAAAATGCCCCTCTGGGTTTCTTTCTCAGATTTCATTTTAAATATCAAATATTTTTTAGAGTCGGTTAATTATCCCCATCCCAGGCTTAGGGACGGGTGTTAAATTCATAAGCGGGCGTTAATTAGCCACGCCTAATTTTCCCATTAAGAAAATGGTCTCGAACTCCTTTTTTTCCCTTTCAACCCACTAGGGTATTTTTCAGGCAAAGCGACTTAATTGAATGACAAAATCCGGGCGTTTCTATGCAAAGAGAGTAAAAGAAAAAGGCGAAGAAACGGACAAAAATTAATTTGATCGACATTCGTGACCTAATTGTAAGTGAATGAATTTTTTATAATATAAATAAATGTAATGGTCTTCTTTTAAAGTTATTTGGCAAGATTGCTTCATAAAATTATAAAATGGCTTCTCATAAAGAATCTAGGACAATTTTGCAAATAATAATTTACTACACTTAAAATACAATATGTATACATTGAAATTTTTAATAATATTTTATTACTTTTTTCATAAAGAAATATTATCGTCAATTTTCGTCTGCATTTGTAATTTATTGAGAAAAACGAAATAAAAAATAAATTCGAACAAAAGTCTTTTTTCTTCAAAAGAAAGCATTTTACTTTCTTTTGCGTAATATCAATATATAAATACCAGTGGTAAAGCCCGTCTTCCGATGGAAGCCTTTGGCATTTATTCTTGCTCGCTATTTGGAAATTTTCAAATTTCCCTCTTTAACTTAAATTTTAAATTTCCCGCTTCACTTCCTGTAACTCTAGCCAATCAGCTTCTTGATCGGCACATACACACAGACCGGATGCTAACCTCTAGCGTTTTATATATATACTATTATCATAATAGGCCTATATAGAGAGAAAGTAATTGTTTACTTTCTCTTACCTACAGTAATTATATATAAATATAATATATAGAGAGAAAGTATTGGGATTCATGTCAAAAATTTATTGTCGAGATTTTGATGGAATATACGTTTTGAGACACCCAAAATAACAAAATAACGAATTAATAAATATCTTGCTATGTTATGTGTCGACTCAAAAAATCCGATGAGACAAGCACAGAACACAACATTCAATTAACAAAATAAATAAGAGAAAGTTGTGTGCTGTGCGACCATTCACGCCAAATTTTTTTCTGTTCAGGTATTCGTATTTTAAAAAAGACCAATTTGAATATAAGTCCCTAAAAAAAAATTGTTCCTCGAGAGGTTTGAACTCGAGCTTTTGGTTTCTTCCTTCATATATGAATTTATACGACGCCTTTACCATCTCGACTACTTTAAGTTAAGAATATTATACTTGTCTCCGGAGGCTTTTATCTATAGCTGCTCTTACTCGTCCATCAATGCTCTAGTTAAATTAAATGGTAGCCAATATAATTGGAAAAAATTTTGTCAAGTTGGGAAGCGAACCTATGACGCCTAGAACAATAAAAAGCAAGCCTTTTCCCTCTCTGCTAAATATTCTTTTCTAAATATAAAACGAAATTGGAAAAATAAACTCAATCCAAGATTTTATTCTTATAATTTACGCGAATCTTTTAGATCCATTTTTATTAAAATTGTAAATATGATTTCTTTTCAATAGACACCTAATGAATTGCTAATTCAATTTGTTTTCATCATAATATTGTTTATTTGAATAATTCAATCGCTTCTCAACCCACACCCCAAATTTTATTCCTTCTCGTTTTTTTTATATCTAATTGCAAGCACTTCATTTAAAATAGAAAGACAACATTTTTACGTTTTAATTTTAATTTTGCATAAGAAAGTAAGTGGAAGAGGTAAACCGGGTCAATGACGCAATTAAGGAACTAACCCTAATAATATATTTTTAAACATCTTGGAGAAAATTAAATTTCAAGTCTTGAAAATTTTCGGGATTAATTTCAAAACATAAACATTTCAATACATTCCTCTGGTAATTATTAAGCATTTCTTTTCTCTTTTTTTCTTACATTTATTTTTACTAATTAAAGATTAAAGACTTTCATATACCTGGTATTACCATTTATTTTTTCAATTTAAATAAACTCTAGAATAATGCAATACTTTTTTGTTTATTAAGATTTATTATTTTAATTTAGTACTTAAGCAATAAGTTTTTACTTTCTATGAAATAGTCTTGAGAGGTAAAGATTTCGTCTCAAGAACCATTTGGAAAAAAAGTTTTTCAAAAACAAAAGAAATTAATTTTAGTGTCCCTCTTTCCTAAACTAACCAGAAATTATTAATTATAATTTTTCTAATATTTAATTTATTACATATTTTTTTTTTCCCAAATACATATGCGTAGATCTAAAGAGACTCGCTTGATTATTTCATATTCATGAGGCTTTCTAGAGAGAATTTCCTTAATACCATAAGTTGGTATTATCAGTGATGTTTCTCTTTATGTGACTATATACTCTATATGAACATAAAAATCAGAATAACTTAACATATTTAGTTGTTTTCAGATTAATTTCCTTATAATAAGGTGTTGAAACCTAAAAAAAAGGTCTTATTAATATATCCAGTAACTTATTTTATTCGAAGATCAAGACCAAAACCAGAAGTAAAAAAGAGCTTGGCCTAGAGTTAGAGATAGTGATTTTGTTAATTTTAAAAGTCAAAAATAGTTTTGGATAGCCTACTAATCAGAGTGATAATCTTATACTAATATGGAAATTTTAAATAACACTAGTCGACAAGGTTTTTTTCACAAGAAATCTGATAAGTGAACCTAGTACATTTTTTCATTCTGAATTCAGATATGTAGTTAGAATTCTTCCATCAGGCACAGTTTTAGAGATATAGAGCAAAATAGATTTTGATTGAAAATGGGCTCTAAAACGGCTTTTATTTAGAATGTTCAAATTAATTTTAACGGGACACCCCGTCAAATTATGCAGATAGTTAGAATACATATAAATTTTAAGTTTCATTTCAATCGGAGGTCATTTAGACGTGCCGCAAACGGCTTAAAGTTTTAAAAAATCGAAATTTTCAAGATTTTTTTTGCTTTGGTCACCCCTAATACAATTTTAGATATCCCTGAATGAAAAAAACATATATTTACGATATTCTATAGTTCTTTGGCTTTCTAAAAATCATTCATTCGTAAAAATCCTTTAATTATTAACGAAATTATTAACAAAAACGTGAGCAAAGAAAAAACACAAGTACACTCACTGGACGAAAAAAATGGACTTCAAATGAATTAAAAAGCGAACCCTATCTACGAGAAGCTAATGTATCCTCTTGGAACATAGGTTCACGGGCACTAACTTTATTATATATTATTAAAAAAAATATTTTTTTGAATCTGATATCTTTCTTTATACTTCTAAAAGAACAAGAGGTCCATTTTTTTCGACCAGTGAGTGTACTTGTGTTTTTTCTTTGCTCACGTTTTTGTTAATAATTTCGTTAATAATTAACAGATTTTTACGAATGAATGATTTTTAGAAAGCCAAAGAACTATAGAATATCGTAAATATATGTTTTTTTCATTCAGGGATATCTAAAATTGTATTAGGGGTGACCAAAGCAAAAAAAATCTTGAAAATTTCGATTTTTTAAAACTTTAAGCCGTTTGCGGCACGTCTAAATGACCTCCGATTGAAATGAAACTTAAAATTTATATGTATTCTAACTATCTGCATAATTTGACGGGGTGTCCCGTTAAAATTAATTTGAACATTCTAAATAAAAGCCGTTTTAGAGCCCATTTTCAATCAAAATCTATTTTGCTCTATATCTCTAAAACTGTGCCTGATGGGGAAAAACTGAAATGATATTTGAATTCAGCATGAAAAATACTTCTAGAATTTCATATCTTCATTCTTGTGAAAGAAAAAAAGTTCATTTTTGTCGACTAGTGTAATTAATAGAGGAGGCTCGTGACTAATCGGAAAAGCTGCGGATTACTAATCTAGAGTTGCTATACATTAAACTCTGTTGAGAGGTAGGAAATTAAAAAAAAAAATTTTAAATTTCATATGTCAAACACTAATAAATTTCAATTGTTGTCAAGAATAAATCATAACTTTTAACTTGTTATTTTACCAATTACTTAAATAATCAATATCATATTTCAATTATACTCAAATACTTCTATCTCTTTATCTGAAGATAATAAAAGAAATAAGTAATCAATTACACAGTTGTTTATAAGGCGAAATATAAAAATTATCACAAAAAAAAATCAATATGAAATTCTTAATTCTTAAATTAATGGTGATTAAAAAATTTTATTTACACCAAAAGAATTAATTAATCAAATATGACCTGTTAGTTTTCGAGGTTTATTCTTTTCGTCGTCGGAAGAATCTAGATAAATATGACGATTAAAATTTTATATTTGGATCGAGTTTATAAATAAGAAATGTGAAAAAATTACTCAGAGAGTCAGAGCAAGTGCACAGTACTTGAAAAAACTGCAGAATAAACGAGTTGGACTAATATTTCAAAAACATTTTGCCTAAAGGTTCAAATTAAAATTAATAAAATTGATTGTACTTTGCAGAATTTATTAAAAAGAAGACTAATTTTTAGAAAATATTTTATATTTTAAAAGTACACTAACAAGGGGAGTGCATAGCCTTGATAACACCGATTTGAATGAAAATTTTTTTATGTGTAGTACTTGATGAAAAACGAATTCTGTTAAAGCGAGAGAACGCGCTTCTCAACGGTTCGTCTAAAAAAAAATGTTAAAGATTTTGCCTACATGCCTTAAGCCATTGCTAACAATAATATTTACAAAGGTCGCGATGGCTAGATCGGTAGGGCGCATTCTTTGTAAACAAAAAATCCCGAGTTCGAATCTCGCCTTGTGCAACTATTTTTTTTTTGTTTCAGAATATTTTTTTAATATTAATAAATAAATAAAAAGTTTTTTTTTAATTATTGGCATTTAATTTTCAACATGTTGCATATATTTAAAGAAAATTCGAATGCTTTCTGACAAAAATATAATATAAGGAAATATTTAATATTATACTAGAAATATATTACTATTATTTGGACACATAAATAAATTTATAATAATATTTATGTTTTAAACAGTTGAGTCGTTCATTTTCCGAATTTTGAACATGTTACGACAATATTTTCAGCTTCATTTATTGCTCTCAACTTTTCATTGGGGATTAATTTTTTCTCTGCAATCATTTGCAGAGTATTACACTCTGTAATGGTACACAAAAAAAAAAAAAAAAAAAAAAAAAAAAAATAGTTGCACAAGGCGAGAGATTCGAACTCGGGATTTTTTGTTTACAAAGAATGCGCCCTACCGATGCGACCTTTGTAAATATTATTGTTAGCAACGGCTTAAGGCATGTAGGCAAAATCTTCAACATTTTTTTTTAGACGAACCGTTGAGAAGCGCGTTCTCTCGCTTTAACAGAATTCGTTTTTCATCAAGTATTACACATAAAAAAAATTTCGTTCAAATCGGTGTTATCAAGGCTATGCACTCCCCTTGTAAGTTGAAATTATCAGGTAATTGAAAAAAATACCTCTTTTTCAATTTAGGCCTATTAAAAAAAAAGTAAAAATTGCTTTAAATATCTTCTTTCTTAAGAAATATTAAGAGAGTAAAGTTCAATTTTTTTTAAATTAAACAATGAGTGATCTCTTTTTATTTGCAATAATTTTTTTTCAACAAAAATATGAAATGATTTCAAAAAGGTTTATTTTTTGAAAACCTTCAAAAGCGTATCAAATCAAAATTTTTGATCAAATTTCATAAATATAAATTGGAAGATCACATAGAAAGACCTAAAAAGGCCTCGAAAAGTTAAATCTATCTCCCTTTCAACGAGACAGGCTGTTGAAAATACAAAAATTCAAAAATAAAATAAAAATAAATAAAGCCTCTTTAATTAAATTAAATTCATTGAAATAAAAAATTAATTAAATTAAGCAAGTAGTCATAAGAGTGTTTTTTTTTTTTTTTATTTTAATTCCAAATTGAATTTTAATCATAAAGCTCTTAAATGTAAATGGAATTCTTTATCAGACGATAATAGATTTTAAATAAATTAATTTCCCAAAAATATTTTAGACACATTTATTTTTAGATTGCGAGCGGAGTTTGTCCAACGTTATCAAGAAGCATGTCTCTATAAATAAATTATATGCAGGGTGGGTCATGTTTGCCAGCGGCAGTCAAGCCAGAAAGTAATTAACAAACAAGCACTCTCCTGTGCCTTCTGCTTGCAAGACATATGCATAATAAATTCTAGGTATTTGTTTATCTTTGTACGGTATATAACAACATGTTCGTTCTTTTTCGTCTCAAGTAATTCCGTGATAAGCAAGCAGATGAAGGATTTAATCGTAAATGGCAGATTAACTTTTCAGGCCATTGTTAAGATATATCACTCTCTCTTTTTTTTTTTTAATTTTTTTATTTAATTTAATTTTAATTAAAAATTTACAACTTTTTAATGTAGTAAATTTAATATTAAAGATTTTTTTAAAGTTATATACTTTAGTTAGATAATCGAAAAATTAATTAAAAATTTTATGAGGTGATTGTGTTTTGTTAGAATTTTCTCAACATAGCCAACGTGTGAATAAATTTGAGAGGAACTGCTGATTACAAAAGTCGCACATCTCAAAAATTCTAAATTTTTAGCTTTTTGCAAGTCTTAAATTGATTAGATTTGTATGCAATATTGTTAAGAAATACCCAAATTTATTGAGGAAGGATCAGGGCCGCAGACAGACTTGACGGGCCCCGGGGCTACTTACTAATACGGGCCCCCCCAAAAAAAAAAAAACTTAAAGTTTTTTTTTAGTATATAAAAGGCTATTGTGGCCTTCATGCCAACAATTTTTTACACAGTTTTTGAGACAACTTTTGAAATAGTTATACCTAGCTTAAAATATTTATTTAAATAAAGTTATTTAAAATTTTTTCAAAATTTCCTAACCAAAGAGTTACAATAATTTAACGAGGCCAGATCCGGACAGAGAAATTCGGGGGAAATCTGGGGGGATGGAAAATTTTTTGAAAATTAGCCACTGAAATTGCGTTTTTAGCTATCCTGAGTCGTGAAAAGATCAAACTTGATTTGAGGTTAAAAGGCCCGGGCCCCCTAAAGAAAAAAATTTCAAGAAAATGATTTTTTTGAATTGATTGAATAATATTGAATAATTTTTGAATTGAATTTTTAAGATTTGAGCTTAAAGGGCCCGGGCCCCTTGAGGAAAAAAATTTCAAGAAAATGATTTTTTTGAATTGAATTTTTAAGATTTGAGCTTAAAGGGCCCGGGCCCCTTGAGGAAAAAAATTTCAAGAAAATGATTTTTTTGAATTGAATTTTTAAGATTTGAGCTTAAAGGGCCCGGGCCCCTTGAGGAAAAAAATTTCAAGAAAATGATTTTTTTGAATTGAATTTTTAAGATTTGAGCTTAAAGGGCCCGGGCCCCTTGAGGAAAAAAATTTCAAGAAAATGATTTTTTTTAATTGGAATTTTAACCATGAAACTTAATTTTCATTCGAATTTTAAGGTGGGAGCGCAATGGGCCCGGGCCCCCTCGGAGGGCCCGGGCCCCGGGGATATAGCCCCCCTGCCCCCCCCTGTCTGCGGCCCTGGGAAGGATATAGAAATGCAGGCAGCCAAAAATAAAACACTCTCAATTTCCTTTAAATGTACAGACATTTCGAGTATCACTTGATTGTATCTTGACCTATGAAAATAGCAAAGATTTCAATATCAAAATTTCAAACTCATTTATCATCATGATTTTATTAAATAGAAAACGTAGTAGTATTTAATGACAAAAGAGACTTAACTCTCTCCCACTAGAAATGTCCACTGAAGATGGGTGAATAACCTTTACCCGAAACGTCTGTACATTTAAAGGGAATTGAGAGTGTTTTATTTTTGGCTGCCTGCATTTCTATAACCTTTCTTAATCTATTACCAGCCATTAAATTTCATTATGCCCAAACTTATTACAAAATCGAGATGCACTATTCAGTGCAATAATGGCATCGCTTTTTTTTAGGCATCGGAGGCCCTTTGAAACAAATTTTATCGCCTGGGATCACAAACCAATGCTCCACCTCTGAGGCCTATGTCAAGGGCAAGACATTACTTAAACAAAGCTTTTAAAATTTATTATTTTCCAGTTTGTATCACAGTTAAATCCATCCTAAACACAGTAGGCTATTATAGATCATTATTAAGTAAGTTCAATAGAATATGGTTTTAAGCTGCTAATAAAAAATCCTTAATATTCACATCAAGAAGTTTTTGAATTGCCATTTGTCATTAATTTACTATTTTGAGTTGTGCATTCAGCAAGCGAAATTTCGTCTAAGTGGTTCCCCGCAAAAGTTCTGGAGTGTGCGAAATATCTGAATTCAGAAAAGATCCTTTGAAATGTATGAAAGAATAAGGAGTAGTGAGGAGATCAAGGCAGGCGAAAGCAATTAAAGAATTTCTCTTCTGCTTCATTTCATACACTTGTTGTCGTTTCAGCCGATATTCCGGCCTTCAACATGACATGCTATGTTTGCCTAGAGCTTAGAAGGGCTCTTGGTAAATATAGCATATGTCCAGATATAGGCCGGAATATCAGCAGAAACGTCGACAAGTTTATGAAATTTGCTTTCGGCTCTTCACTACTCATTTTACATTCAGCCACTACTCCTGAAATTATATAAAATAAATTTTACTACTGTATTTTTCATAAAGAATTTTGAAATTAAAATTTTAATGGCTATTTAAATTGGAATTAGCCACTTAAACGAAACTATAATTCAAATAAAAAGTCAATCTAAAATTAAGACTTTTGAATTTGAGTCTTTGTTTTGTTCTACCGTAAAATCGAAAAAGCAATGGGTTGATTACCAGAAACAACTGAGCACGAATGAATTTTATTTATCGAACTAAACTCACACATTTTTTATCCTTTCAAATTTAATATTTTTTTTTATGAAATTATTCTCACCTCGCAGATAATATAAACTATTTAATTCTTTCAATTTTTTTTTTTCGTAATTTATTTTTTATATTTTTTGTTTTGTTCGTGGCGGAGAGAGAGCATTCTTTAAATTAAATATTTACGTAATCCATTTTATATACTCAATTAAATTGTTTAAATTAAATTTTTAATTTGAATGCGAATAACAAATTTATTAATAAAGGAAAAATATTTTTTCATTTTTTTTTTTTTTTTACAAGTTTATAATGAAAAATAATAATATAAACATGTATGCAGTGTGGAGAGAATAGTTATTAAAAAAAAAAAAAATGAACGAAATATATTTTTGTCAATTTAAGAATTAATTGGAGTCTCCATTTCAGAAATATAATATGATAATTTAATATAGTTTAACTAAACTTTATCATAATTTGGAGAGAAGTGATTTGGAAACTAATTTACTTACCTATATAACTAGGTGTTGGTAAATTATATCTACTAAATAACTATTTTATTATGTAATTAGAGTTTGTTAGTAATTTGAAAACCTCTAATTAATTTTCACTCTCTAAAATATTATTCTTTAAAAGTTTTGAATATAAAAAAAGTGAATCTGTGGGTGGAGAATGATCAAGCTCATTATTACTTATTTTTTTGAACGAGTACTACTCTTGCGTGACGCTAACCATTCGATTCAAATTAATTCACAAATTTAATTGAAATAATCATAACATGATTTAACTGATAGGAGTAAAAATAATTATTTTATCAGTGAAAAGATAAAAATTCAATTTTTTTTGTTTGTTTTTATTCAGACAAAAAAGAACTCTACGTGTGTGTTTTTGAAATTTATAAAAAAAAAATAATAATAATAATAAAAAGAGAATTAAAAGGTGAGAAAAAGGAAAAAAAATTTAAAGAGAACTTAAATGAGCGACACACATGGGCGTCCGCAGGGGGGGGCAACCAGGCACTTGCCCCCCTGGAAAATTAAAATGATACAAAAAAATGTATAAAACAAAAAAAAAAATACAAAAAAACCTTTCACAGTATACATCCACCTTGCCGCGGTGAGAAAGCTTTAAATACTAAGAGATGTATAACATTATTAATATCAAAATACGTTTTTTTTAACTTATCTGGAAGTGACTTGCCCCCCCCCTGCAAAAAATCCTTGCCCCCCTCCTGCAAAAAATCCTGCGGACGCCCTTGGCGACACACGAATAATATTATAAAGAAAAATAATTTATAGTTTTGCCTTTATTTTGTTTTGATATTGTATTGATATTGTTTTTATTTTGGTTTAATATTGTATTTATATTGCTTTTATTTTGTTTTAATATTGTCTGTATTTTATCTTAATATTGTATTTATATTGCTTTTAGGTTGTTTTGATATTGTTTTTATTTTGGTTTAATATTGTATTTATATTGCTTTTATTTTGTATTTATATTGCTTTAGGTTGTTTTGTTATTGTATTTTTCTTGTTTTAATATTGTATTTGCATGAATTATTTTTATATTTTTATTGTATAACTTGTGTAAACTTTTTAGCCCAATGGTCACCGGCCAAACAAATTGCCTTCTCGGATGCTAAGGTCATTTAGGGGTAGATATATTGTGTATTTAAATTATGTTATCTCTTACTGATGGCTACCAGGGAACGTTCAACACGCCACCTCCCTTGAATGGAACAAGCTCCCTGCGTCTATCTTCCCCAAAATCTACAATCTTCAGACTTTCAAGTCTAACCTCAACAGGCATCTTCTCAGTTCCCGCAGTTGAGTTCCCCTTTTATGATTCTCTTTCTTTTTAACTATATTCTTCCTGGCTGCATGTCACCACTGGTCATTATAAGTCTTTGGATCTTATGCACTCATTACAAAAAAAAAGTCTGAATATTGACAAAATAATTTTATTCTCTTTCTCAAATAAAAACTTTATTTATGGCTAAGTTGTGTAATGTATTTAATTACACCATCGAAATGTGATCAGTAATCAAGAAAATAATAATTTATATTTAATTAAAAAATTTAAACTCTAATTCACCTATTTAACTGAATTGTATATAATTAGAATTTATATCCAACCCGGTGTTTATTAATCGTTTTATTTCGTTCATAAAAATGACGGGATGCAAAAAAAAGTCATAAAATAGGTAGAAAATGAATTTTTTTTCGAAAAAATATAAACCCTACTCATTCAATTACAAAAATAAATAATTTGATAGAAGTTTAAGGATTAAAAAAAAAAAAAAGCGGTCAACAAATAATTGAAATGAGAAGGAATCGATATTCTGTCACCTCGATTAAATTTGGTCAGCAATTGATAGTACGGACAACAACCCTCAAGGGAGAAAAGCAAAACAGCTTCGGTCGAAACCTCAATGAATTTCTATTCACAGCCACCAAAAGGGGGAGGTTAAACTCGATTTAAACTTGTCCATTCTCTCAAAATAACTGTCCGAAAATTTCAAAAGAGAAAATTAACAAAAAAAAAAATGGATCCTTAGTTAAAATATGCGGTTAATTAATATGCAGGGACGTAAAAGTCCATTTTCCTCAAATGTGCCCAGGACTGACGACATTAAAAAATATAATAAAAAAAGGAAAAAAAAAGAGAATGCTCTAGGGCGGAGGCAAATGTATTACGTGAGATAATACAACCGGTGCATTAAAACAACTTGAGACCATTAGCTCTGTATATTTACGTCCCCGTAGGAGGTTTATTTAGTTGTGTTGCTATTTTTCCTCTCTTACTCCCTTTTTTTTTCCACATTTTTTCCCATTGAATAATGTCAAGATTGTCTCTCAGTTGTATTACATACCAAATATCCATGGGCGTAGCCAGACTTCTTGTTAGGGGGGCCAACCCCTCGTTAGGGCGAGAGGGGGGGGTTGCAATTAATATATACATAGATTATTATTTATTTATTTAAATAAAAAAAATCTGGTGTGACTGGCGCACAGCACACAACTTTCTCTTACCTTCGGTAATCGAAAGTTGTGTTCTGTGCTTGTCACACCAGATTTTTTGTGTCGACATATATTTAGTTCCCGACAGTACGGAACATATGATTTCAGATGTAAAATTTATAAGTATGGGAAAATATTTATATTTTGTTACCATGGCAACCATTTCTCTTATCTTCCCTATGAAATACAAGAGTAAAGTGGTCTTCAGAAGATTTCAATTGCAAAATGAGAATATACATTTGAAAGAGCATCTAAAAAATAATTGATTTTTGAATTTAAAAAAAAATCGTTGGAGCAAATTTTGAGAAAATCGAAAAAAACTGAAAAAGTACATCAGTAAAGTACTAGTACTCTTTGGCCGATTTTGATTAAAAGCTTATTTTTCCGGTCCCGGGGGTGTTTAACTTAAATATAAAATTTCAACCTCGTAGCTCAATTCCTTCATCCTTAAAATTGAACACACACCCCACACACACCCACCCACCCACCCACAGACAGACCATGTCGCGAAAACCACTTTTTTGGATTCAGGGGACCTCAAAACGTGAAGATCCATCAAAATCTCGACATCGAATTTTTGACATGAATCCAATACTTTCTCTCTATATATATATTACATATATACATAGGTAAGAGAAAGTAAAAAAATTAAATTAATGTAGTGGATTGGGGTGTTAAAAAAAAAAAAATTCCCAATGGGAAAAAAATATATTTGCTTGTTTTTTTTTTAATTTTTAGGGACCAGCCAGGGGGGGCAACGGCCCCCCCCTGCCTCCCCCCTGGCTACGCCCATGCAAATATCATTCTTGGGCTATAAGAAGAATTTAGAGAGACAAACTCTTGTAGGAATTTCTGCTATACGAGGCAATTTTAAATTACAATATTTAATCTAAAATAGTTTAACCATGTATGACATAAAACAGGTTGCCTTATTAAGCAAGAAGAAAATAGATGGCCTCCCAAGAGTAAAATTCCATGTTAGTATAATGAATCATGTCATCAGTTGTATTTTTTATATTAATCTCCTTTAAGGAGCATTTGATGAAAAAATTTTAATTTTCTTCCAAGTTTATGGAAAATGAAACTTTTTGGTGAATATTAAAAAAGAAAAAAAAAAAAAAAAGGCCGGCTATTTTATATTCCAATATAAGTGAACACTTGTTTGTTTTATGTTTATATTTTGAACGCTTACACTCAAAAGGCAGAAGCTATATAATATACAGATTACATGTATAAAGAGAGAGAGACGAAGAGAGCGGATTGACTTGTTGATGATTTACTTTGTAGTGTAAACAAATCATTTTCGGATCAAATTTTATTATAAATTCTCTACAATATGGAAAGCATCCAACTTCTCAGGTGTATACCCATTTATTTATATAAAGCTGAAATTAGATTTAAGCCCCTTTTGTCAGCAACAACAAAGATGAAAATTTTGTTAAATTTGTTCACTTGAACAGTAGTAGTTCTATTAGGCCTAAATATATTAATAGAGAAATGCGATAAAGTGAAAATTTCATGAAGATTGTTGGGGAAGTTTTATTGAACTAGCAAGAAATTCTATCGAGTGGCAATGAAAAGAGGCACGCGAAAAAAAAACTCAATTAACAATTCGAAATATACGATCAAATTTATTCAAATCAATAATTGAGGGCGAGAAATGCAACACTCAGAGGGGATCTTCTTCACGACCCTTCCACAGGACTGAATAGAATGTCACAGCAACTTTAATTCTCTTTTATATCACAGAGAGATGCAGGTTAATGTCCTATCCAAAATATTTTTTTTTTTTTTTTGGAGGGGGGGGGGGGAAACTCAAGCCCACATGCAAAAAAAAACAAGAAAAATTTCCTACTCTTTTTCGATATAAATCATTTTTGAGGGGGTTTGGAATCATGGGCATAGCCAGTGGGGGGGGGGGGCACCCTCCGCTAATGCCCCCTGGCTTGTCCTGAAAATTTTTTATCTATTAAAAACATATTTTTTCCCTTAGATTTAAACTTTCTACCGTAGGCTCAAGTTAAAACATTATGTATATATGAAAGGTAAAATAAACTAGGTTATGTGTTTCAAGGTTTTTTTAATAATAATAATAATAAATAAAAAAACCTTGAAACACATAACATAGTGTATTTTACCTTTCATATATATTACTTTCTCTTACCTATGTATATATGTAATATATATATAGAGAGAAAGTATTGGATTCATGTCAAAAATTCGATGTCGAGATTTTGATGGATTTTCACGTTTTGAGGTCCCCTGAATCCAAAAAAGTGGTTTTCGCGACATGGTCTGTCTGTGTGTGTGTGTGTCTGTGTGTGTGTGTGTGTTCAATTTTAAGCATGAAGGAATTGAGCTATGAGGCTGAAATTTTATATTTAAGTTAAACACCCCCCGGGACCGACAAAATAAGCTTTTAATCAAAATCGGCCAAAGAGTACTAGTACTTTACTGATGTACTTTTTCAGTTTTTTTCGATTTTCTCAAAATTCGCTTTAACGATTTTGATTAAAATTCAAAAATCAATTATTTTTTAGATGTTCTTTCAAATGTATATTCTCGTCTTGCCCTCAAAATTGTTTGAAGCACACTTTACTCTTGTGCTTCATAGGAAAGATAGGAGAAATGGTTGCCATGGTAACAAAATATAGATA